>QEPC01001209.1:1730505-1759747 GCA_003113815.1 Sphenodon punctatus
CTTTTTTTTTTTTTTTTTTTTTTTTTTTTTTTTTTAAGGTCTCTCTCTTTTGGCATGCAAATTTTAGCATATCTGACTGCTTAAAATTTAAACTCCCTAATGAGAGCTTCAGAGGTGCTCTGTCTGAATTCAAGATGGCCACAGCACAAAATGCTGGGGAAAAATGGATTTCACTGCTTGTTGCTTTACTGCTACATTTCTGTCTTTCACACTTGACGATCAAAAGCTGATAAGGTAATAACATCATTTGGAAGCAGAAATCTTAGCCGTGTGGCCTCTTTGTTGCTCTGTGCCTGATTTTCCTCTGGTGCAAGGGAGAGAGAGAATTAACTTTCTCTGTGCCCCAGGAGCATTGGGAGCTTTCATTCATTTTTATAGAGTGCCTTGAGACCCAGATTGTATAGAAGGTTTATAATACAATGTACATCGCACTAGTTCTCACTAGGCATTTTGCAGGTATCAGTTTTGTGCAGAGGGAGAAACAGAGGCACAGGCAGGTTCGATGAGTTGCCGAAGTTATTAGCATTGCCTGTAAGCAGTCTATGTCCGTGGTACAGTCCTACCGTATTCCAGATGCCAAGGAGCAGATGGCTAAATCAGTATTTGGAAGGGAGATTGTTAGGAGATATCTTGGGGTGGGTGGGTGGCTTTCTTCTCTGTGGCCCAAGACTACAGCATAGTGCTGGTGTAATGCTGTCAGAGGTGCCATATGTCAGCTGAAATTTAATACCAAGGCCCTGGTCATTGTGACTTTAAATATTCCATGCCAGAATGGGGGATTGTGGCATGAGTTAAGCTTGGCTATTACATACATACATACATATTTACATGTATTTTGCCTATCTGTTTGGGGCTGGAGGAAGTGTACAATAGAAAACCAGTATAATCATATAAAAATATCCCACCCCTTCCCCATGCCCAATCATCCCATTGTATCTCCTTCCACTTCTGCCACTTCTCACGTGAAGGAGTCCACTCCCCAAGCTTAGCCTCCCCCGCCACAGAGTGGACATGACTAACCGCCTCAGACATAAGACCGCCTCAGGCCCCGGGTCATTTCGCGGCCCTTGCGGTCAACCGGGCTCGCCCGACTCGAAGTCTCCTGGGTGGCGACGGCGGAGAGGGCGTTCTCAGTGGCTACACCTCGGCTGTGGAACTCCCTCCTGATGGAGGCCCGTCTATCTCCAGACCTCCCCTCTTTCCGAAAATATTGTAACACCTGGTTGTTCTGTCAGGTCTTTGGGGAAGGGGGTTGGGGGGAGGGGTTTTCTGCCTTTTAGCTTTTCTGTTTTGGGTATTTTAGTATTTTTTTAATATTTGTAGTATTTTAAATGGATTTTATAGTTTATTGTGATGGTGTGTTGTCGTGTTCGCCGCCCCGAGCTGCCAGTGTGCAGGAGGGTGCAGGATATAAATATTTGTAATAAATAAATATAACCCCCAAAGCTTCCCACCCACTCCTGTATTCATACCCAGAGGGGTCTCACCTTTATCTACCCACCCAGACCATCTCTCTCTCTCTCCCAAACTTCCCCTCCCCACTGCATATCCCCATAAAACACAATGGGAAGGCCACTTTTGATGGAGCCCATAACATAAAAATAGTTGTTGGTGGCACTTGGCCTTGGTAATGAAGCTTCTTGGCCACAACCCCAAATGGTTTTGCCTGTTTGCAGCGATTCCCCCAGGAGTTTCTATCCGATATGCTCGGGGACTTTCCATGGGCTGCCCCGTTGACATTCTTCTTAATTTCTGCTTATGCGGGATATTTTTTTTCTTCAATTTTGTACCCTGCTCTTTCCTGAAGGCTCAGAGTGGCTAACACAAAAAATAAACCTGTAAAATGCAAAGATAAAATGCATTAAAAACTGTGTGCGTGCACATGCTTATATAATAATAATATATAAATAATCCTAATAATACATATAATATTAAATAACCCTAAAGCGACGCCTGGAATCCTAATCCTGCCTGTTAAATGCCTGCGCGCAAATAGAGAGGTCTTGCTTGAGGTTTCACAAACTTCTTGGTGAAGGGAGTTCCAGAACTGTGGAGCAGCCACCGAGAAACGCCTCTATGCCCTTGATGTACGGATGCAATGCAATGCAATGATGGAACCTGTAAGAGGGTGCCTCTGGCTGATTCTTAGAGGTTGCCAAGGGACACAACAGAGGAAGGAGGTGATCTTTTAGATACGTAGGGCTTTTTAGATATGCAGTGTGCTTTTCAACCACTGTTCTGTTTTTGTGTCTCCAAACTATTCTGTAGGGTCCCAGGAATTGTTAGTTAGCAGGTGTGTACTTCCCTCACCTGCAAAATGGTGCAATACTGGATCAGGTTATTTAATGTGGGCCACAAATAATATGAGCATTGAACACAATCTCTCTTAATCAAAGCAAAATATCACTTACGTTTAAAATCGGGACGTTCTCAGTCTTGGTGGCCATATCCTCCAGGCTGTAAAACGCTGCTGTAGGGAGCTGTGAAACCTGTCTGCCAGATGGAACAGCCTGAGACGTGGCAATCGCTGTACTCCAGCTCAGGATGCAGTGAAACTTGTCCATGCAGGGGACCAGCAGAAGTGACCTCTGAGCAGATGTTGGTAATTAATTACAGGTCAAACAAAACTGTGCTAGAAATTTGAGAACAAGTACCTTAAAGAGATTACTTGAAAGATAATTTTTGCCTGTAAGACACTGGTTCCTAGACTGTGAGGTCATGGTAAGAGGTCTGCAGAACCAGTTTCAAACAGTGGAATTTGAGCCGCCCCGAACTGTTTTAGGAGGGGCGGGGTAAAAATGCAATAAATAAATAAAATTACAATTCACTAAAGGAGTGGCCAGTGACTGTAGCTGGTTAGCACCCTACCCACCTGTTTTGCTGTTCTGCACTGGTCATGGCTGTAACAAAGTGGACCTCAGTCCTTGCCAGGACACTTTCATCTCCAGGGTGGGTGAAAGAAGGGGCAGGGGAAGGCCTTGAAGCTCGTAGAGGACGCAAACCCACCCTCCTTGCACAGCCGAGGTCAGGATGTGTGATGGTTCACAAGAAAGTTTGAGTTGATCATGCTCCATTGGTCCAAAAAGTGTGAGGAATCACTGCTTAGAGACATGAACATTAATTCACTTGTTATATTATGAATGTTAGTCATGGAAGACCTATGGAAAAAGTCAGAGATTATCTCTTCTGTGTTTTAAAAAGAGCGAATGGAAGGGTGTTGCATTGTGCAGTTAGAGTACCTTAAAGCTCCACCAGATGAAAGCAAGAGAACCTCAACTTTTATTGAAAGGAAACAAAAAACACTTTCATTCCTCATGATTCCAGGGAAAAGCTTGAAAATGGGACTGCAGCAAACCTAGCTCAAATGAAAAGAACCCCAAGTTTATTACATTGAAACAATTTTTATGCCTTTTTGGAAGCCTGGCTACAATGGCCCACTGCGAAAAGATAGACTGAGTTTGACCTAGCAAGCAAAATCAATTGTAAAATGCAGGGGTAGCAGCATATGAAGAATGCAGTAATTTAGAGGAGCAGTCCTCAAAAGTGTAAGGGATTTTGGAGGGGAAGCCTTACAAGAAATTTTGCTTTCGAAAGTACTCAACAGAAGTGTAGAATGTTTGATGTTAGGCTTCACTTTAAGTAAGACGTGCTGCTGTTGGAGTAGAGTTAATGCTGTGGGTGGGAGGGGGGAAATGAGCAGGAGTGTTTATGGGTTTGCAAGGAGGACAAATGCACAAAGGAGACCGTGATCTGGTAAGTGATGAACACAAGTTTCCGTCAATTAAGAAGCACTTGGGCATGTTACTGACAAGTCATGTAAACACTACCTTCCTTGGCATGTGGACTGGGGTGTCATTTCACTTTTTTTCTTTTTGCATTTGAATAGCATGTAATAGTTTAGTATCGGAGACATTACTTTCACACAGCGCTGCTGGGTGGGGGGAGGAGTGTGCGCTGGCGGCAGGTAGAGGTAGGTGTGCTCCCTTTCCCATGGGCGCACACCCATCTCCACTCATGGAGCCTTTGCCGTTTTGTCAGATGGCTCCATGGGTAGGTTGGGTGTGTTCCGGGAGTGCACAACCATCTCCACCCACCACCCGTGGTGTTCTCACAGGCAGACACCCATTACTGCGGCATACGCGCAAACAGCCCCTCCACTGCACACCTGCCCCCACACCCGGGGGGAGTGTCTGTGCAAAAACAGCCTGTGGGTTGGGGGGAGGCTGTAGACAGGCGCACACACATCTACACACTGAGCAACTGCCATTTTCGCCAGTTTCTCAGTGCCTGGGGGATGGGTGGAGGTGGGTGTGCATGTGGGTGCACGCACGCGCGTCCACCCACTCACTCTGTCACCCACCGCAGGATTTACACGAGACTCTGCTACATATGAACACCCAGGTTTGTGGGTGTTCACGCGTGGGTGCTGCCCGTGTAAAAAGAGCCAGAGGCTGTGAAGCACTCAGATACTCTGGTAATGGGGCTGTAATGGTAACTCCTGCTCTGGGATAAGTGCTTGCAGGATCCACCCCATGACACTACTTACTCATCCACATTTCCAAATGACACCAACACCCAGTGCCCTCCAAGTGTCTTTGTTTACAGTGATGATCCAGATACTTGCACAGAGTTCATACAGCACCAGCCTTGTATGGAGCCTTCTTTCCCAGCTCTGCCTGCCTCTCAGCAGTTTTCTTCATCTCTAGCTGCTTTGGGGGCATTTCTCTTCCTCTGCAGTTCTGGGAACTCCTTCTAGGTGCCCCATGGCCCTCTGAGCTGGCGCAACAGCTTCCTATATAGGCTTGGCAGTTCCGCTAATTGATCATTAGCCATCTCCTTAAGGCCCAGGTGATAGTGGCTAAGAAGCTGGCAGGCTATGGCCTGCTCCTTTAAAAGCTTATCTGCAGCACCCTGTCACGCAGTTCTTGGTACGCAGGACAATTCTCCATTGTTAAAGTCAGCAGGAGTTTTGCCATTGACTATATATAATTGCAGTGGCTTGTGCTCCGAGAGACTTGTCTTGCTGATAAATCTCCTTTACAGCCTGAGCAGGTTTCTAACTGTGGCTCTGCCCTCCCACTCATTGGAAATGGGTTCTGTTTGTAGGTATTTGGGGGACAGTTTTCTTCTGCTTTGTTTCCTGGAAGCATCTGATTATGTAAGGGCTCAAAACCTGTTGCATCCCCGGTTTGTTTTCTTTCTCCTGGGGCTCTGCTGGCTTAAAAGTACATGCTGAGCTAGAGAAACCAGGCTGTAGTTTTATACCTTAAAATGGACCTTTCAGATTCAGCATTGCTTCAGTTCCATTTAAGGAAAAAAACATTCCCCCCTTAGCAGGGGATACATTGTTAAGCAAGGCCCTTCCACTCTCTCTCTCTCTCTTTGTATTCAAGCTGGGTTTAAAACCAGGCAGTTGTCTTTTCTGTTACTCTGCGCTAGACACACTCTCTCATCTGGGTTTGTTGGCACGTAACTTCCAAGATGGCGTGGACTGACTTGGTTCATTTTACAGGTTGCTTGGGCTGCCAACACTTCTTCTCCCCCTAAGGCTTTTTAGTCTGACAATGCAGAAGGATGGTGTAGAATGGTTGCAGTGCCTTGGAGAGATGCTGGGTGAAGGTAGCTATCTCCAATGGCGTTTCCTGTTTACTTGGTGCACGAGGTGCTAGATGGTGATTAAAAGACCCATCTCCTCCATCTTTGTTTTCCTTTAAGCAATGATGTGTGTAGTACAGAGATCAGCCAATCTTACAATTTCAAGCGCTACCAGGTTATGTAGTATAGTTTTTGCTGCACCTCTCCTGTCATATGGTGGTTACAGCAGAACTCCTGGGTTTCATTGCTCTGTTTGTGATAGATCCTTTGTCTGAGAGTGTGAGTTTGAGAAAGCCACTTAGCCTTTTTGGTTCCTCTTTTGTCCTGTCTCTAAAATTGGTAGGAAAATACTAGTCTTGCTTCACAGGAATAGCAAAAGAGTTAGTCAATGTTTGTCACATGTTTTAGGACAGAGGTTCCCATAATATGGGCCATGACCCCAAGTGGGTCACAGCATATGCAGATGTTATCAACCTGATTGGGATTTTATATATTTTATATGTCTTTGTTACTGCCTGGGGTTACAGGATTATGTTTCACGTCTCAGTATGACATTGGACAGGCCAGCAACTTTGAGAAGAGCTGCTTTTAGAGGCAATGTGATGACAGAGGCCATAAAAACACACATTTCCCCAGGTCAAGCATTGACTGCTTTTGTGGGGATTGAGATCAAAGGCTCGCGTTCCGATTTCAGTAGGCGTGACATCTTTATCTCTGAGGGCAAGGTCTGACTCTAAATAATGACTTGGACCAATATCCATTTCATCCACCTGCTTGGCGCTTTTGGATTCTCTAATTTGGTTCTCATGGCAATGTAACCTTTACCTGGCATTCTCGCATTATCTTCCACCTGGATCTCCCCTGCCCCCAATCCTAATGGAGTCTGCTGTGATCTACTCCATATCCCCCAATTCCCTGTTTGGGGGGTATAGGTAGATGGTAGGAGCTATGGGGGGCTGGGTACGGAATGGAACTGGGAAATACTGTAGTCCGCTGTGGGTGTTGGGATGTGGGTGGGGAACATTGCTGCTGTGTCTGAGAGCTTCTGGAGGTGGTGGTGTAGGTGGGCAGATTCTCACTTCCCTCTTCCTTGCACAGCAGTTGTCTCTAATGAGTGTTGCTCAGGAGGCTGGATCCATTTGTAGAATTTAGGACCACCGCTTCCCCTTCTCCTCCAGACACTTGATTGCTGTGTAGGTAGGGAATGAAGTGAGAGAGCAGACTGCAAACCAGGGAGAAAATAAGAAAGCTACTTGCATCCATTGTGGTGTTCAGTGCTATAGAAGCCCTGGTTTGAAGGAACAGACCATGGATATCTGATTCCCACCCACCCCTAGTTTTGACACAGTTGCCCTGAGGAATTGGAGGCAGTTTGCTCTAAGGGATGCCCACTGCCCTTTTGAAAGATTGTCAACTTTTTAATAAAAGTGGATACAAAGTAGCTTCTGGTGCAGGGCCTGCCCTGAGTCATCCTCTGATCCCAAGACATGTGCAACATTGGGGCTCTCATTATTTGCATGTGGCTTGGAAAGCTGCCAGTTAAACTCCAGGATTTCTTTTCCTCAATGCTTCACTGGAGATCTAACGCTTTTACTAGCCTGCCCATTCCAAGTCTTTGTCTACCAAGTGGAGATGGATCTGTGGTTCTCTCTCCTGTTGAGAGCTGGAACGCATTACAGAGAGACCCAGCTAAGCAATTTTAAACTCCAATTTAGATTTCTGTTTAAAGAAGGAAAGGAAATGCAGTTTGGAGACAAAACATAAATAGAAATATTGGCCCTGTAATGCCAGGGAAATCAAACAATGGGGAAAAAATCCAAACAATAGAACTCCTGGGTTTTATTGCAGACTCTGCTCTTTGCTCATTGTATGACCTTGGTCACATCACTTGAACTCTTTCCGCCTGCACTTACCCCATTCCTTAGGTGTGGATAGTACCTCCACTTTCTCGCAGGATGTTTGTGTGTTGACACAGAAGCCCTTTCACGGCTTCTGATAGAAGGCACTATAGAAAGATGATGAAGTTGCTTGTTATTTTTGTTAGTGCCTTGGAACAAGAAGATAAAGCAGACTAGCCTTAATGTTGCGGTCCTTAATGTAGTGCAAAGAGTAGACAAAGAGAATGAAGTCGAGTGGAGTCGAGTGGATTTTAAGATGTTAGCAAGACCTCTGCTTGCCAGCACAAAAGCTAAGAATGCAGTGGTATGATCTACATCACAGGGTTTAGAGCTCTCAGCAGTAACTTTTTTAATATGCCAAGGAAAGTATTTTCTCTCCCTTCCCCATCTGGCGACATTATATGCGAGGGGAGCTAGGACAACTGTGCTGGGCATCTGTGGCTTCTGCCTGCCACAACAGGCAGAATATTAATTGTCTTAGAAATGTAGACATGCATTGAAAAAGGACTATAGGTATAATGTGTTTTAAGTGCTTAAGTCAGGGGTGAGGAACCTTTGACCTATGGGCTAATTCTGGCACATAGCTGTTTGTTTTGCCCCTTTCCAGTTCCTCCTGGCGCATAGATGCCCTCTATGTCAAGATGCCTGGAAAGTTTTGAGGGTGAAAATTAGGTGAGTGTCCACCTGCCCGTTTATTAAGTGCTTGCCCCCACCAGCCTTGTGGTCACAGCCTCCACAACAGGGTCTCGGAGAATGTGGAGTGGGCTAATGTGTGCCCATGTGTCTCTGTCCCTCCCATCGTTAATTAGGTTGCATACAGCACCTCCGCACGTACGGGTCCACCAGCACCATAGGGTTGTGGGTAAAAATCTTAGCGCATCGGAGGAGTGACTGCTTCCTGCCCCTCCCTCTGCTCTTGCTCTCACTGGCACTGCCAGTGTGGGCTGCCTGGAAATGAATGAAATACATGTGGGGGCTGCCCGTCTACTGGGCTGGATGCACTAAACATGTGACTTAATGGACCGAACATGGATCTCCAGCAGGCTATCGTCTCATTAGTTGACACTAGGGGTGGGACTTTTGGCAAAATCTCGGTTCTCCGTTTCTGACGGTATCGGATCTCTGTCTACCAGTTCTCCTATCAGTTCTCTTGGTATCGGATTTTTAATTTGCGGTTTTCCCCATTGACTTCAGTGGGGAAAACTGCAATGTTAAAATCTTTTTAAAAACCCAATGCAGAAGATCTGATACTGAGCAAAGAACCAAGATATTGGATTAATCCGAACGAGCCATTATCAGGTACTTTCGGGTCTCGGCAACACCGAAGGTTCCATCCCTAGTTAACGCCCTAAGATGAGAACATGCGCTGAAGGACATGGGATGGATCCATTGCATACACCCATGATCTGGACCCTCCTACATTCCCCCTCGTGAGCCCCACAATCACCCCCAATCTCCCCTTTTACCCAGCCCATGGCGTTCGTGCTTATTTTCAAAGCAGCCTGGCCAATTTTTGTTCAAAGCCAGACTAATAGCTAATGGGTGAGGCACGAATGCTGTCTCCTCTGAGCTGCTCCACTTGCTGTTTAAAAGAATAAAACAGCCGCGTATGTTTTTAATAGGCTGCACATGTTTGTTCAGCTTTCTAGTTAATACATTTAAAAATGGCTTGCTTACTAGAACGGCTGGAATAGCAGAAGAAAGGTCTCTCGGATGTTGCTTGAATGTCGGTGGTATCGTCTACTAGTTGCTCAGTGGCATTTCTCCATCTTCCCTCAGTGCAGAGATTTCCAAACCATGGATGCTTAAGAGCAGTCGTGCCATCTTCAGATGGAGTTATGATCCTGACTCTCCTACTTTAGGCCATATTTAGCCGCCCTGAGCTGTGTTTCAGGAGGGGTGGGGTACAAATTTAATAAATAAAATAAATAAAATAAAATATTTAGATATAAGTTAATTCAGTGTAATTGGTCCTTGCTTTGGTTTTGCTTTGGAAGTGTTCACATGAACAGAGTGCTAAACCGATGTTATTCAGGAGTAGGAAAAGAAGTATGTGCTGCTGAAAAACTGGAAGTACGTACAGAAGGGGCCCCCGGCTCCCTCCCAACAAAGCGTGGGTTCCTGCTGCACAAGGGAACATGGCTCGCCCCAGGCTCATGGGAGCACCGCCCATCCCTATTGTAGCTACGCCTCTGAGCTAACATACTCCCCTTCTGTTTCTCTTTCAGAATAACTGTTCATATGACACTTCTCAGTGTGAGGGCAACTATTCAGCAATCATTACATCTCAGGGGGGAAGCTCTCGGGCAGGGACCGTGTCTATCTTATTTTCTGTAAAGCGCCAGGCACATCGTTGGTGCTATATAAATGCTTATAATAATAATAATAATAATTAATAATAAATTGCCACAGTACCACTTCAGTTTACGCTGTTGGTCTGATTGCTACCAAAGTGGAGTAGTTACTTCAGTTTAATTAAATCATAGTTATTTCAGTTTACAGTGTTCACCTGAATACTACTATCCGTTTAATTAAATTAAAGCAGTTAATTCGGTTCACCTCTGTTTGTCACAACATGGCTAGATGGGTTCACACAGGCAGTGTGTTCAGGGATCACTGCTTTGTGTGTCCAAAAGATGCTCTTACAGGCTTGAAATTGTGAGCACATCTTCCTAACTAGCATCACCAAGCAGTAGCCAGCCGTAAGCATCCAAGACCTTTGTCTGGCCCCCAACTATTTGTGCAGAAGTATGTATAGCTGGCATAAGGTGCCTTCCCTCTCCTGTCATCTCCACCTGGCTAAAGCAGTGCTGTCCACTTCCAACATAGCACATTGCGTTTCGGGGCTGGGGACAGTAATCTGGATTGGATGCAGCCCAGTTCACCCCTCACCACATCATCTCCAAAGTGCTATATTGGTAGTGGCCACCAATGCTTTATGTAGTAGGATCCTTTGGCCATTGGCGAGGGTGTCATGTATTCCTATGTCCTACTCAGACTTCTACACTTTATTCCTGTCACATTTTATTTACATAAATTTATATCTTTCCCTTCTCCTAAGACTCAGGCCAGCTTACAGTATAAAAGCTTATAAAATACATAAACAATGGAACACATAAAAAGTCCCTTAAAAAACTCACTTCCACCCCCTCCCCCAAGAATCCCCACTCAACCCCTATTCCTGCCTACCAAATGCTTGGCCAAAGGAAAGGCCTTACACACTTCTGGAAGATACCCGGGCTTGGGCTTCGAGGAATCTCCAGGGAAAGGGAGTTCCATAGCATTGGGGCAGCAACCATGAACGTGGCTGGGAAGTGGTACCTACAGGTTGACGCTCCTGACTGACCACAGGGATTGTGATGGGACGTGATGCAAACAACAACTACTTTGAATCTTTTTGGCAGTAGGGAAAGTGCCTGGAACCCAACCTAATCTATAGCCTCTCTTCCCTTCTCTGCTTTCCCCCGCAACTCCTGAGATGAAGAGCCGTGTCAGATTTACTTCATTGATCAGGTTTGTCCTCTGTGGTACCTTCCAGCTCTAGTTACCCGTGCACATCGGCTCTAAAGAGTGATACGGGGCTGGCTGATGTGGGGAGAGATGGTGGGATTTGTGCATCTTCACCAACTGCTTTTCCTTTTCTCACTCCCCTCCCCCTTTTATTCCCCCCCCCCCCATAAAGTGATAGCATTTCTGGGGAAGGATGGGAGGGGTCTGTGGGTACAATTCTCTGCACAGCAAAGTTTTATAGGTCACCTTGGTGGTTGACAGAGCCACACGTACCACTCTTCCAGTAGCAGGAGAATGTAGAGTCTGGCAATGCTCTAAGCTGTTGGAAGCTTTGCCACTGACTTTGATGGCAGCAGGAATAGGCCCTTGGTGTCAGATTGAATCCCTGAAGACTGGGGTCCTTTATTTACTGCAAAAGCATCAGCAGCGTGGGCTGCCTTGTGTTGCCCCTCCTTTGTATTTTGAACTTTGTCTGGAAGGGCTCTCTATATTGACGTAGAGAAAATTACACCAGTATAATGGCCACTTTCAGATAGATAATGGGTGCTTTTAGACAAGCATTTCCCTACCCACCTTCCAACCATTATACATGTTTCAGGGTACCCATAGGGCACCACTGCAGCCCTGCAACATGTGTGGTGGGTGGGTGGATAGTGGGTGGGGAAGTGCTTGTCTAAAATCACCTGATTACTGCTCATTTTGGCTCTTCTCAACTGAGCTTTAATTGACTTTGCTTCAGTGCTAGTCATTGTTTTGTCTAATTTCTGGTGTCTCACTGGGAGGTGGCTGCTAACTGGCCACCACACCAGGGATTAAACTGGTGATCTCTGAATCTGTTTTCATGCACCCTTATGGCTTAAGCTAAATAACCAAGGCTCTGATGTATGGATATGTGCCGCCTTTAGGTAGGCATAATTTAAAGTGAACTGGTGCAAACCTCTGTGAGGACACCTGCGTACGTTACTGAAAGGGGAGTCTGGTATAATGTGTGATGATTTGCCATACACTGATGTTTCATGTAGGTGTTCCTCTCCAGTAACATAGCTTGTGGGTTAATTAATCCCCAGGTGGCTGCGGTCACAGAAATTGGTTTTACCCCCATGTAAACACCCCAGAGGTAAGCCTACTCAGGTTGTGTTTCCCCCGTATGCAACTTTGTTTCTTCTGACCGTGGCCCCTGCTCACTAACATATAAAGTTCCAAAATCCTGAGTCAGACTCCAGGTCGTATGACTGTCTTTTAGTTTTCAAGTCTTTTGGGTGCACTACAGTCACAAATTCAAGCTTTCCTCTACAGCCAAGAGGCCTGGAAACTTTGTGTAATGAAAGCCAACATTCTCATAATCAGCTGAAGCCTTAAGAGAAAGCTCTTTAAATCGTGTGACACTCAGTAAAATTGTGAACTGGCGCAAGACCAAGGAAGGATTTAACCTGAACCTAAATAAACAAGTCTTGTATTGAAACCAGTAACTACCAAGTGTTTTGCAGTGGGGCAACTAGACTAACTTTCAGGGAGCATTCGTTTAATATATAATGTTGTCCATTAGGAATTGGCCATTAAGGTCTGGCATTGTGAAGCTCCTTAATCCTCTGCAGCATAGCTCAGGCTTCTTGCATAGGAACTGCTCCTTTGCTCCTGGTATTAAAGGGGAATAACAGAAGCTTGTAATGACTCTGATCTTCTGATCACCTATGAGACTCTCTCAGTTAAGATGTTTGTAGATGTTTGGCACCAAAACAAGCCAGGCAACCATCCAGAGTCCAATTCCACTTCTACGTAGACACCAAAATAAGGGTTTTCCTCGCGTCACCCAGGACAGGAAAACTAGCAAGCTGTTATACTTTGGCTATTTGGAGATGGATTTAAGCACCTCTGTAAGGAAAGAGTAGTCCACTATGCGGGTTCTCTGCTTCCAACCCGGCCATGGGCCTATGACACAAATACCAGTCTGAGCCAGCGTGGTGTGTGATACAAGGGACCGTACTAAGTGAAGGCCCTACTGTCCCATAAGCCTCTTGTGAAGACTTGGCTTCACCAGCCCCTCTTCCCATGCATCGTGAAAGGCACATGTTATAAACTGTAATGGAAAAGGCCCATCTGCTCTGACTAGCTGAGTCATGTGGTTTGGAATTTGCTGTCAACCACCCCTTCCCCATCCCCCTCCCTTCATCTGTGTGGCTTTATTGGGAACATGGGGGCTGAATGCTGTGGGGGGGGGAGGGAGGGCATGATAAAAATATGTTGGTTTCTTTCCATGTCACTCAGAATCATCCTTTCCAAGCACCCTCTCCCCACTACTACTACTACTTCCCACTCACTCTAGACTCTGCCTTTCAAATGTCACTGTCACCTTCATAGGGGTTGCAGTCTGTTGTCCTGTGCCTCTCCTGTTTCACTTAATGATTGAGAATTGGAGTGGGGGGTGCGGAATGAAGCTGCAGTGCATAAGCTACAAAGTGCATGACCTGGAGGAGAAACCAAAGCAGCATTTTGAATGCAAGGCAGGAAATTGTTGCACTTGCAAAGAAGCCACACCAAGGAACCATTGCGCCCAAGACACCGGGGAAATATGTGCTGCCTACATTGTGTTTCTTGCTACCAGCTTTCGCTACAGTCCCCAAGGGGTAGGAACAGGGTTGATTGCCATGTGCATGGTTTCTGGTAAAGGGACACAGCTACCTCCTTCATGAACAAATGAGTCCTGGGAGAATGAAAATAATGCTCCAGTTCACCTAGTCTTTTTCTTCCTTCCCCCCCCCCCCAGTTCACCTAGACCTTTAGCATCCTTTACCAGTTGGCAAATATTGATTAGAGATGAGCTTGCGGGAGCTCTGATAGTTTTGTCCCATTTCTGGCGTCTCACTGGGAGGTGGTTGCTAACTCCATGGATTGAAATGGTTATCTCTGGATCTGTTCACATGCACCTTTTACGACTTAAGCTAAATAACCAAGACTCTAGCATATGGATCTGTGTGTGACTGAGGGTGATTTCAGATGTGATGGGGTGCCTATTGGTCCCGTCACGGAATCACCTTTCTGATTCCTGGCCGGAATCAAAATGGCCCGTCAACAGATGAGCCGTCTGATTCTGGTGGGGAATCTGGGGAGGGGGTGGGACTGCGCGGCACAACGTGCGGCTGCACGCTCCCCCCCACCCCACGCTCCCCCAGCAGCCTGCCTTCCTGGAGACGGGCGGGTGCAGCAGCCAATTTGGCTGCTGTGCCAGATTCTGTTCCGAGGTCTGGACCACGGGCCGGAATCGGTAGTGGTAACAGATGTTACCATCCGCCGATTCCAGCCCGTGGTTCAATTAACCATGCTTTCAGAGATGGTGCCCGGACCATCCTCGAAAGTGTGGTTATTTTGCTCACCGCCGGTGGTTCCCCGTGGTGAACATCTGGCGGTGAGCAACCAGACGTTACAGGACCATCCACCACCACGGGGGATTGTCCGTGGTTGACAGTGATCTCGTAACGTCTGAAAATACCCTGAGTCTAAGGAGGGTCTGAGAGCAACACAACTGCCATTTACCAGCACAGTACAACAGTTCTGATTTATTTCTCACTGTCCTGTATGTGGGTCTAGGCCTGACACTCTTATTAGAGAGTGGTGGGAGCCACTGTATAGTTAAGTGTCAGAGGGGTACGGGAAGGTTGGGAAGGGAAGGGGTGCCCAGACGCGCCACACTCTCTCAACTGGCTCTGCTAGTACTCGAAGGGGGTCCCGGAGGCCCGTCAGGATAGTATGTGGGCCGTTCCTTGGGCTTGCGCACCTGGAACTTAGGCCCCTATCATCATTGGGCACAGAGCTTTTTACTATACACACGACGTTCACACCCACAGGGGAGGGAGGTAATAGTGAGGGTTGGTGCAAAGGAGCGGAGGCAAGGACCCAGGAGTACAGGGGACAGGGATGCAGGGACTTACACACAGTCACAGGGAACGGGGAGAGACGGGTCCCAGGGGGGAACAGAAGCGCCAGGCCCGCAGGCCCCTTCACTCCACTCACTCAAGCTTTCACAGGGAGGCAGGGTCTGGTTTCCAATCAAACAGATACTTTGTATAAGGACACAGTCGCTGACACAACCCACAATGGAGGACAAGGAGGGGAGACAAGGGCAACAGGGAGGATACAGACAACAAAGAGGAGTTCAATCGCAATACTTAGCTTCAGGCAACAGGGAGGGGGCTAGTTCATCCAGGCTAGGCTCTGTTCACCGGCCCAGAGCTACTGAGCCAGCCAGCTTAAATAGGAGCAGCCCCGCCCTCCGCACGCCCCCGCAAGCGTGCTGAGCGGCGCAGCGGTGGGCGGGGCCCTGCCTGGTCGGGCGTCGCCGTTGTAGGTGTCGGCGTCTCTGCACGCCGCGGGGGCGTGGCCTTTGGCAATGGCCTGTCGGGGGCGGGGTGTGCGGCGTCGGGTGTGGCTTCCGCCTGCGTCTGCGGCCCCGAACGCCGCACCAAGGTTTGCGATGCTGGGGAACTGCCGGGGGCGGGGCCTGGGGCCGTGGAGGGCGGCCGCCGCGTCGAGAAGCGGCCGCGGCGGCTGACAGGATCCCCCCCTCGAGGCCCCCCCCCCTCCGTCGCTGCGTAGACCCTGGCTTGTCAGGGTGGCGCCTATAGAATAGTCGGAGGAGGCGTGGGGCGGAGACATGGGCCGCCGGCTCCCAGGAACGTTCTTCGGGGCCGAAGCCCCGCCAGTCAATGAGGTAGCATAGACGCCCCCGTATGTGTTTGGCATCGAGGATTTCACGGACCTCATAGATGGGGTCGACGGCATCAGGGTTAGGTTGGGGCGCGGGTTCGATGATAGCATCGTTGGGCGAGATGGTCGCAGGTTTGAGGAGGGAGACATGGAAGGTGGGATGGATTCGCATCTTCGAAGGCAATTGAAGCGTATAAGTTACGTCGTTTATCCTTTTAGCGATGGGAAAGGGTCCGAGGTAGCGGTGATCTAACTTGGCGGATGGCCGCTGTGATGGGTAGTGTCGCCGATCTAGCCAGACATAGTCTCCTGGTTGTAACAGGGGTGCCGGTTGACGGTGTTGGTCTGCGTATCGCTTGTATTGTTGCCGTGCTTTGTCTAGGGTTTCTTTGGCAAGTGCGTGGACTTGTTGCAGCTGCTGTGCCAGGGCTCCAGCGGCTGGAACTTGGATAGACGGAAGGTCTGGTGCCACGAGTTGTGGATGATACCCGTACGTAATAAAAAATGGGGAATTACCAAGGGACGCATTTAGGGCATTGTTGTACGCAAATTCCGCCAGCGGTAACCATGTATACCAGTCGTCCTGGAGGTAACTTATGTAGCATCGTAAATACTGCTCTAGCGTCTGGTTGACTCGTTCCACCTGGCCGTTGGCTTGTGGGTGGTACGCAGTTGTGGGTTTGAGTTGCACTTGTAGGGCTTTAAACAGTGCTCTCCAAAATCGTGAGACGAATTGGGTTCCTCGATCACTTACTAGTTCCTGGGGCCACCCGTGGAGTTTTACGATATGCCGTATGAAGAGTAGGGCAGTCTTGTGTGCTGTGGGGAGTCCTTTACATGCCACGAAGTGCCCTAATTTCGAGAAGTGATCGATGACCACAAGGATCGTATCATAGCCGCGAGATGATGGGAGTTCCACGATGAAGTCTAAGCCAAGACGTTGCCAGGGACCTGCCGGCGTAGGGTTAAGTTGTAACAAGCCTGTGGGGTTTTTGCGAACTACCTTAGTGCGGGCACAAGTTGAACAGGCTTGGACATGGTGTTTGACATCTTTACTTATTGATGGCCACCAAAACTGGCGCTGGAGGAGGGTCAAGGTACGTTCATTTCCGGGGTGGCCTGCTAAAGGGGCATCATGATGTGCCCACAGTAGTTGGGCTCGACACGAGGGAGGAACCACTATTTGGTGCCCTTTTTTATACAACCCGTCCTGTAAGGTGATGTCAGGGTCATTCAACGTCTGGAGTTCTCGTATTGATTGCTGCCGGAGCTGTTCTACTGTGGGGAGCGTGGCTGCGAATACCTGGGCATCGAGGATAGGGCCTCGGGGTCGATCATCGGCTTCCTTTCCTTCATTGTAACGGGACAGGGCATCAGCTAGAAGGTTCATCTTCCCGGGACGATATTGAATAACAAAAGAAAAACGGGCGAAGAAGAGTGCCCACCTGGCATGTCGTGGATTTGTAATCTGCGCGGTGCGTAGAAAGGTTAAATTTTTATGATCTGTGGTTACGGTGATAGTATGTTGGGCCCCTTCCAAGTAATGGCGCCATGTCTCAAAGGCCGCCTTTATAGCTAGAAGTTCACGGTCGAACACTGTATAGTTCCTTTCGGCAGGGGATAGTTGCCGAGAATAATATGCGCAGGGTTGTGGTAGTTGTTTCGCTTTCTGTTGTAGCAATACGGCCCCGATGGCAAGGCTAGATGCATCCGCCTCTACAAAAAAGGGTTTCTGGAAGTCAGGATGCTGCAGTAATGGGGCTTGCATGAAGGCTTGCTTTAATTGCTGGAAGCTCCGATCTTGCTTCGCTTCCCAGGCATAGGGGCAGTTTTTCTTCAATAGTTGCGTTAACGAACTGGTCACTTCGGCATAATGGGGGATATATTGTCGATAATAGTTCGTACTGCCCAAAAACCGCTGTAAGGCTTTCACGGACCGAGGGGGGGGCCATTGTTGGATGGCGCATACTTTCTTGTGGTCCATCTTGATTCCCTCTGGGCTAATGACGAACCCCAGGAATTCCACCACTGTAATGTGAAAGGCACATTTGTCTTGTCTGCAGTATAGATGATGCTGTCGCAGTCGTTGCAAGACCTGGCGAACATGCTGTACGTGTTGGGCATAGGAGGAGGAGTAGATTAAGATGTCGTCTAGGTAAGCGATAACAAAGGTATCCAAAATATCCCGGAAGATGTCATTAATGAAATGCTGGAAGGCAGCAGGAGCGTTAGCCAGGCCAAACGGCATCACCAGGTATTCAAAATGCCCGTACCGGGTTCGGAAGGCGGTTTTCCATTCGTCCCCGTGTCTCATGCGAAGAAGATTGTAGGCTCCTCGGAGATCCAATTTAGTATAAATTTGGGCCCCCTGGAGGCGGTTAAGTAGCTCCGGAATGAGGGGGAGCGGGTAGCGATTCTTAATTGTCACGCTGTTTAGCCCTCGATAATCCACGCAAGGGCGCAGTCCCCCATCCTTTTTGGGCACGAAAAAGATGGGGGCTCCCGCAGGGGAGGTGGAATGTCGGATGAAGCCATTTGCGAGGGCCTCATCCAAGTAGGCTCGTAATTCTCTTAATTCTGGAGCGGAGAGTGCATAAATGCGCCCAAAGGGGGGCTCTGTACCTGGAGCTAATTCAATGGGACAATCGTAGGGTCGATGCGGGGGTAGTTGGGCGGCAGCAGTCTTGTTAAATACTTCTCGCAGGTCATGGTATTCGCGAGGCAGAAGTTGTTCCTTTCCCTGGAGGGGTCGCGGAATAGTGGTTAGAATCTTCTGTTGAGGAGGGGTTGGATAACAATGTTGTTTGCAATATGGGGACGTAAAGCGGACTCGCCGCTGGGTCCACTGAATACAGGGTTCATGCCGCACCAGCCAAGGGAGGCCCAAGACCACAAGGAAAAGAGGGGTATGAATTACGTCGAATGCAAGTCTTTCCTGGTGCGCCCCTATCCCACATTCCAAAAGTCCCGTTTGCTGAGTAACGGGACCGGATGCAAGGGGGGATCCATCAATGGTCTGGACGGCTTCTGGACAGGGTTTGTCTTGTATTGGAATTCGATGACGTTGACTCAGGGACAGATCCATAAAATTGGAGGAGGCTCCAGAGTCCACCAGCGCCCATACTATCATCGATCGGTGCGAGGAGGTTTGAATTGTCACGGGGAGGCGTAAGTGGGGCAAGACTCGGGTGGTTACGGAGGGACTAGTATTTAGGGCCGAGACGTTCCCTGACCGTCGCGGCCCCTGGCATTTCCCGCCTGTCGCCGAGTAGGGGGAACCGCTGGGCATTCTTGAATGAAGTGCCCGGGCTCGCCACAATAAAAACAGGCCCGGGTGCGGCGCCTTCGTTCTCGTTCTTCGAGGGGAACGGGTCCCCTAGAGGCCCCTACCTGCATCGGCTCAACGTCGGGGGGGATGCCCCCGGAGACATCCGTCCCGGAGGGAGAGAAGGAGATGGGCCGACTGGAGAAGGTGCGCACATCTTGTCGTTTCTCTCGTCGTCGTTCCGCGAGGCGTGCCTCTATTTGTAGGGCCAACGTAGCGATTGCGGCCCACGTTTCGGGAAGGGCGGTATAGGAGAGCTGGTCCTTGATTTCTTCCGCTAATCCTTTTCGAAAGTGAACCCGGAGGGCATCCTCGGACCAACGTAGCTCTAGGGCTAAGTGTTGAAAGTGGGTGATATACTCGATAAGGGGCATACGACCTTGACGAAGGTTTAGGATGGCCGTCTCTGCATCTCGTAGGCGGTGCGGGTGATCAAATAAAAACCGGAACTCTGTCAAAAACTGCTGGTAATTTGTTAATAATGGGCTTTTACTGGTCAACAAATTAGTGGCCCATTCTAGCGCCACTCCGCCCAGGTTTCCAATTATAAATGCCACCTTCAGATCTTCCGTGGGGTAGGTGGCGGCTTGGGTGGTAAAGGTTAAGTCGCATAAGGCCAGGAAGGCACGGCAAGACTTCCGGTCCCCTTGAAATTTTTCGATACGGGGTCCTCGCGGCTCTCTTGGGAGTCCCAGGGCTGGAGGTATGGGAGGCCCTGCTCCCGGGGCCCCAATAGCAGCTGGGTCTGCCGCTGCGGCCACAGGAGGGGCCCCTACTGCCGGGGCCAAAAGCGGGGCCACCGGCTGCTGGGCGACTGCTGCAGCCAAATTGGTGTGTTGCTCCTGCAGATCTTTTATCTGCAGGGCCAACGTTTGTACTGCAAGGACGAGTTTTTCTATCTCCTGGCCTACGTCCATGGTGCCAGGAGTGGGAGGGGCGCGTGGGTACGTGCCGGTGAATCTGTCAGAGGGGTACGGGAAGGTTGGGAAGGGAAGGGGTGCCCAGACGCGCCACACTCTCTCAACTGGCTCTGCTAGTGCTCGAAGGGGGTCCCGGAGGCCCGTCAGGATAGTATGTGGGCCGTTCCTTGGGCTTGCGCACCTGGAACTTAGGCCCCTATCATCATTGGGCACAGAGCTTTTTACTATACACACGACGTTCACAACCACAGGGGAGGGAGGTAATAGTGAGGAGTGGTGCAAGGGAGCGGAGGCAAGGACCCAGGAGTACAGGGGACAGGGATGCAGGGACTTACACACAGCCACAGGGAACGGGGAGAGACGGGTCCCAGGGGGGAACAGAAGCGCCAGGCCCGCAGGCCCCTTCACTCCACTCACCCAAGCTTTCACAGGGAGGCAGGGTCTGGTTTCCAATCAAACAGATACTTTGTCTAAGGACACAGTCGCTGATACAACCACAATGGGGAACAAGGAGGGGAGACAAGGGCAACAGGGAGGATACAGACAAGAGAAGTTCAATCGCAATACTTAGCTTCAGGCAACAGGGAGGGGGCTAGTTCATCCAGGCTAGGCTCTGTTCACCGGCCCAGAGCTACTGAGCCAGCCAGCTTAAATAGGAGCAGCCCCGCCCTCTGCACGCCCCCGCAAGCGTGCTGAGCGGCGCAGCGGTGGGCGGGGCCCTGCCTGGGCGGGCGTCGCCGTTGTAGGTGTCGGCGTCCCTGCACGCCGCGGGGGCGTGGCCTTTGGCAATGGCCTGTCGGGGGCGGGGTGTGCGGCGTCGGGTGTGGCTTCCGCCTGCGTCTGCGGCCCCGAACGCCGCACCAAGGTTTGCGATGCTGGGGGACTGCCGGGGGCGGGGCCTGGGGCCGTGGAGGGCGGCCGCCGCGTCGAGAAGCGGCCGCGGCGGCTGACATTAAGGCATGTTGCACGCTCCATTATAAAGCCCAAACGTTCTATTCATTATAAAATTGGCATGATCAAAGTTAGGATTTTGAAATTTGTGGTAAAGGATCTGGCGTAAGCGGTTCAAGCTGTCCAAATTTCAGCCAAATCGGTTGGATTAACAGCTGAGATCGCAGTTTGAAAACTGCACTTTGAAGCCTGTTTTTTTCAAAAGTTAGATCGTCTTGATCTCACCAGGGTAAAGGGGTTTTGTGTTGGTTGGGAGGAGGTGCAAGCCTTTTAGAAAATTCAAGGAGGTTGCCAGGGGGTGCCTTCTGGTTTACTTTTTGTAAATCCGGTTAGTAGTTTTTCAGTTATGACATCTTGAAAATTCAATATTAGCCTGTGGAGACCATCTTGAGTGTGGCGTGCTTGTGAACATTCTATGTGTAATGCAGAGAGTGTTTAAAAGCAAACAGTGTTGAATAGTAGGAACTACAACTCCCAGCAAGCACTTATTGCTAGAGCCTATCAATGCTGGGGAATGAGAGGGAACTGCACCTCCCAGGAGGCAGTGTGAGCGACTAGTCAGCCATGTTTAGAGTTGATCTGGTGGGGAGAGGAGGAGAGCAAGACCTGTGGAAGGGAGAAAGCTGAAGATCATTCTGATCTGATCCCATACTGAACAGGCGCCTCAGCTTCGGGGTCAGGGACGCTGAGATGGCTAAACAACAAAGCTAGCAAATCCCGCAGTGATGTTTGGGGTGGCTGATCTTGCCGCCTAAACCCGCCCAGAACCACAGAGCGTATGGATTTCAGTGACAGCCCTTCCCCCTCCAAAAAATGGGGTGTCTGGGCTACGGCTCCAATGGGGCACCTCATTGGAGGAGCATGGTTGGGGCCGGAGTGCTGGAATTTGCCTGGGATGGTCCCAGGTTCAGGAAGAGGGCAGAGGTTTATCTCAGAGACAGGGACAGGAGATGACAGGCGGGATGAAATCAATGTTCTTTCAGCGCTTCTCCCTCTGACTTTCCCAACTCCACTAAGGATTGAGGGGTAAGGGGGTGCTCTGGGCTGATACAGTGGGTGTTCTGCAGGAGAGGGGCAGGGAGATGGTGGGGTCCTGTGCAGAGCATCCCTGTGGGGCAGAGTGGCAAGTGTAATCCTCTTGGTAGGAGCGAACTTCAGCCCAGGGAGGGAAATCTTATGGGGGAGCAGAGAGGGAGGGAGCATACACAAAGGGAGGGGAACATTAAGGGGAGAGAGTAGGGGCAGAACCTCTTTAAATAGGTTCCACAGTGGAAGACATTCACAGGGGGAGCACTTTACAGGGAGCAGCTTTATTGGGGATACAGAATATGGAACGCAATTGAGGGGGAGGTCTGCAGGGTGGGCAGCGTTGTGTAAGAAAGGGAGCCCTGTCTAAGGGCGAGTAAAGTGGGGGAGTTTTGTAGAGAAAGAGAGCTGCAGAATAATGGCCATAATTGTGTTGGGGGAGAGTCCTGGACAGAGGAGAACTGAGTGAGGGAGCTTTGTACAGGGGGAGAGCTTCAGGATGGGAAGCATTATACCAGAAGAGTCCTGTGCATGGGCACAGCAGAGTCAGGGAGTCCTGTACAAGGAGTGAACTAGCCAGGGGGTCGTGTACAAGGGGAGGTCCTCCTAGAAAGCAGAATGGCCAGTGTTGCACAAAGAAAAGAGCTCTGACAGTGGGGTGTAGAGTGGAAGACTCCTGTACAAGCCATGAACTAGAGAGATCATAGAGAGCAGTTTTTGGAAGTTTGCAATGCTTCAACCGAACCAAAGTTGTTGTATTCTTAGTAAAGCAGGGAGCTACCAGTAAAAACCCAGCTTCGCCTTGCTTGCTATTTGAAGGAAGTAGCAACCTCCTAAGCTGAGGGGAATAGCTCTTCCACCTTAGCCTCCCCTAAGCCCAGCTCCCATAGTGGTTACGCTGCTCAGTATTCTACTGCGCCAACAGGACAAATTTTCTCCAGTGCATTATATTTAACAAAAAACTTGGATAGTCCATAATAAAAAAACCTCCGGTTTACAAGAAGAGTTAAGGCTCTTCTTAATCATGCCCAATCCTCTTCCTCTTTGCAGATTGAGGGCGACACTGAAGCTGGGAATAGGAGGGTGTGAGCTGGCCCCTCACGCCCTCCTTTACCTCTGTCCTTTCATTTCAGTTGGGGAGAATGGGACAGCTGACAAATGGCTCACAACCGTCCCTCTTACCCACTAGTCTCTACTGCCCTCCCAGAGCACAGTGAAGCTGGGTAGAGCCATATACAAATGTTTGATTTAAACTTTTAAGTTGAGTATGCATTGAAATAAATAAAATGGAATGGCCATTGGAAGGAATGGAGGAAACAGCAGTACCAATTTCTAAATAAGTACTGTTGTCATTTCAACATTCAGTTAAGTGATTGTGAAATTATTCAACACAGTTGCATCTTTGGGAGTACATAGGGAAGGCAAGAGGGTGTGAAACGATGAGGAAGGCGCAAGATGCAGTAAGTGGAATGGTTGAAATGACAGGGAAAAATATAAAGAGTGTGCAGAATTAAGTAAGCTGGTGGAATTTTTATTTATTTATTTATTTTTAAATTTATATCCCGCCCCTCCTGCCCACAGGGCAGCCCGGGGCGGTGAACAGCATTTCATTTAAAACAATAATAAAATTTTAAAACAATTTAAAATACACTACATGGGGAAAACCCCCATCCCTATCCCCACCCCCACCCCCGCCAAAAGCCTGACGGAACAGCCAGGTCTTACATATACGCCGAAACAGCAGGAGAGTGGGTGCCAGCCGAGCCTCCTCCGGAAGCGAATTCCACAGCACAGGGGCGACCACCGAAAAAGATCTAACATCGGTGGCCACCCGCCTCGCCCGGGGAACCTCCAAAAAGGCTCCCACGGACGATCTCAAGGGTCGCACGGGTACATGGGGAGTGAGGCGATCCCGCAGATAGGCTGGGCCTAGGCCGTGAAGGGCTTTAAAGGTTAAAACCAGCACCTTGAACCTGGCCCGGTGCTTTATAGGCAGCCAGTGCAGAGCCCGGAGCACTGGTGTCATGTGCTCCCTGCGACCCGCCCCCGTCAGGAGACGGGCCGCGGCATTCTGCACCAGCTGCAACCTCCGGACCAGCTTCTCGGGCAGCCCCACGTAGAGCGCGTTGCAGTAATCCAGCCTCGAGGTGATGAAGGCATGGATGACAGTGGCGAGGTCGGAGTCTGAGAGATACGGCCGAAGCCGCCGGACAAGATGTAACTGCCGAAACGCACTCCCCGCCACGGCCACAACCTGAGATTCCAAGCTGAGCCGCGAATCAAGGAGCACACCCAGACTCCGCACTTGAGACACCATGGGGGGGCGAACCCCCCCAACAAGAGGAGATTCAACCACCCCCAGGCTCCCCAAGCCCTCGCCCACCAACATCACCTCCGTCTTGTCAGGATTCAGTTGCAGATGGCTCAACCTCATCCAAGCCCCCACAGCTGACAGGCACTGGGAAAATAAGGAGACTGCATGGCCTGGGTCGGTGGAAAAGGAGAGGTAGAGCTGAGTGTCATCAGCATACTGATGACACTGCATGCCCTGAAACCCCCTCACGATCTCCCCTAACGGCTGCATATAGATGTTAAACAAGAGGGGGGACAGAATGGCACCCTGCGGGACTCCACACGTGAGGTCCCGGGGGGAAGACGTACACTCCCCCAAGACCACCCGGTGAGTTCTCCCGGCCAGGAATGAACGAAACCAGTCCAAGACCATTCCGACAATTCCAGCACGGTCCAGCAGGCGAGTCACCAACACCTCATGATCGACTGTGAATGACAGGAGGAACTAGAAATAGTTACAATAATAAGTTTGAGTGAAATAACTGATTCAGAAGACTGATGGGATATCTGAGGAAGCAGTCCTATCGTTTTGCCCACTTACCATAGCTGACTTCCTATCCTTTGACTCCCAATAGCCTCCCTCCCTGTTCCATTTTTTTCTCCTTTTTTGTTGTTGCTTCTGTTCCATATGACACATACAGACAAACATTGTATTTCCCAGGACTTTTGAGTTCTCTTGAGGGGAGTGGGGGTTAGAGGGGTGATTTGGACCCAGGACTCCTGGGTTGTCTGCTACAAGGTTGAGAGCAAGGGAGAGGAGAACAGGCTCGGAGCCAGGACTATTGAGTTGCCTGTGAAGGGAGTGCAGCCTACTGGATTAGAGTAGGGTGGAGAGGCTGGAAGCCAGTAGTCCTGAGCTCTCTGTTACAGGGCTTGGACCAAGTAGATTAGAGGGGGGAAAGGGGTGGGAGCTAGAACTCCTAAGTTCCCTTTCTTAATGAGGAAACGGAGGGGGTGAGGGGCCAGCTCATGCCCTCCTGTCCGCAGCTTCAGTGTTGCCCCCAAGCTGCAAAGAGGAAGAGGATTGGGGCTGAAAGATGAAGGCAAAGTGTGGGTGCATGGAGCCTAAGTTGTAAGTGAGCACAATATGCGAGACTGTACAATGTCTTTACTCCTAACGTGGTACGGAAGTTAAGGCAAGAGCCTTAACTTGCAATTTCCATGCTTTTTAGTGCATATTTGAATTTGCAAGAGCTTTAACTCTTCTTGTAAACTGGAGGTTTTTTGATTATGGAATTAATGTTCTGTGTAGTGCAAATGAAATCCATCTACTTACATAGCCATCTTCCCTCACGGCAATCCTCACACATCCTCTTCTCCTCCACCAACACCCTCACCTGCTGCCTCAGACTGTCCTGCTCCCTAAACTTATCTTTGCCCCTTCTCTTGTGTTGCCCCTTATGCCTGGAACTCCCTCCCTGAACATATGCACTCTGCTCCCTCCCTCTTGAGCTTAAGATCCCATGTAAAAAGTCTCTCCTTTTTTCCTCACACCCATGGATTCCTTGTTTGACAGTCTATCCTCCGTATTCCCCATCTCGCCTGTAACTGTGTGTACCTGTGTGAGGTTTAGGGGAACAGGAGGCTAGACGAAGGCAGGGAAGAAGGGTCCCACCCCCTGCAGACACACTATACAACACGGTTAGGCTAGGAAACAAACCCTCAGGATCGTATATGACTTTTCAGTTATATGCATAAACACATAATCCCCAGCCTGGATCATCACAGGGTATCTGGAGTGAACGCCCACCGGGTGTTAGAGGGGGAACCACGCGTTCCAGGGGAGCGGAAGGGAAGGGGAGTGCACGAGGTGAGGGGGGAACCCCAATGACAAGCCCAGGGAGGGGGGACCGAGAACAGGTCACACACACACAATTCTACAGGGCCCAAGGATGTGACACTCAAGAATAACAGGGATCTTCACACTTACCGGGTTGGAGAACAGACACTCACCACACGCTGTCACCTAGCACTCACGACAGGCACTCACCAGGCACTCAGTTCAAAGACAGGCTCAGGAACAAGGAAGGCACAAGACAAAACAGGAGAGGCCAGTATCATGGGGTCAAACTCCGATCACCAGCAGTGCTATGGTGCTGTTGGACCGCCTTTATAGGCTCCCTGAAGGCGGTGCCGCAAGCGCTGGGAACGCTGCAGTCCCGAGAGTGAGGTAAGGGGCATGGCTGCTGCTCCCTGCGGCGGCTGTTCTGAAGACATGCCCCCTGATGCAGCGTGAGGCCGGGAGGGGGGGCGTGTTTCCCTCCACGGCCGCTCCAGCGCCGGCTTTCTGCTGCGGCGACCTCGGGGCTCTCAGGGCTGGGTGCGGAGGAGCTGGAGTTCGGGAGGAGGTGTCCGAGTCCGCGGCTCTGTGCCGTGCACTAACCCCCCGCGCTCCTTGCTGGCTCCTGACAACCTGCAACTTCATGAATGGATCCCTGTCTCTTCCTATGTGCCCCTCCCCTTTGTCGCCCCTCCCCATGTCCATTCTAGATTGTAAGCCCCTCAGGGCAGGGGCCTGTCTCTCAGCAGGACTGTTCAGCACCAGACACATTGTTGCTGGTGCTATATAAATAAGTAATAATAATAATAATAATAATAATATCTGAGCACCACACAGTTAGTAATGTAGATTTTCCCAACACCCCTGTGTAGCTGCACCCTTGTGCACTCTACATGGGGCCACCCATGGTGACAGCTTGGAAATTGCAACTGGTGCAGAACACGGTGGCCCATCTCTTAATGGAACTGGGCCGCCGGGAGCATATCACACCAGTGCTCCATTCTCTGCACTGGCTGCTGCTGGTTTTCTGGACCCGATTCAAGGTGTTGGTTTTGGCCTATAAAGCCCTAAACGACCTGGGCCCTACCTATCTGCGAGATCGCCTCACTCCCCGGGTCCTGGATCGGCCCCTGCGGTCATCTGGGGGTGCCCTGCTCGAGGTCCCCTGAGTTTTTTGGGGGTCACTCAGGGGAGGGCATTCTCAGTGGCTGCACCACAGCTGTGGAACTCCCTTCCGGCCTGGCTGGCCCCGGATCTTCCCTCCTTTCGGAGAAGTTGCAAGACCTGGCTGTTCCGCCAGGCGTTTGGTGGGGGAGATGGGTAGTGGTGGTGGTGGGGACTGGGAACAGTGGAGTGGGATGACTTATTTTCCCTCCTTTTATGTTAATTGATGTTTTTAGTAATTGTAAGCCGCCCTGAGCTGCCTGTGGCAGGAGGGGTGGGGTAGTAAATTTTTAAAATAAAAAATAAATAAATAAAAAATTAAAATAGGTGGCCAGGTATGCAATTTTAGAGGACATTTATGAGAAATACAGATTGCAGGGCTGCATTTGAAGCCAATGCAGCCCTGCAACCTGTATTTCTCAGAAGTGTCCTCTAAAATTTGCATACCAGGCCACCCTAGCTAGCCCTGTGGGGTAGGAAAATCTTTATTATTCCCATCCGATCGGCTTAGAACAGAGACACAAAGCAAGTAAGTGTCTTGCCCTGGATCGCAGAAGAAACCTGCGTGAGAGCCAAGAACTGAGTCTGGGTCTCCAGAGTCTCACAAGGCCTTGACCATGAGACCATTTTTCCTAAATAAATTGGATTACTGTAATTTACTTGCTCAGGAAGGCACAGCTGGACAGGAATAGAGGGGGCGGCAGGGAGGGCTTCATGTGACCTTTATGTTAGTGCTGTTGTGAGCGGTGTAAACCGGAACACCCACGGTGCTGAGGTGTTCAACAGAAGAACAGCAGGGGAGTGTGGCTCTTGCTTTTTTTGTTTGTTTTGGTTTTTTGCTTGTTTCACACTGAAATGCCAACTTTTTGTTTTTAATATTCTTCTTGAAAGCAGAAAGAATTTGGAGGTTCTTAGCCACACAGCTTCACCTGCTGGAAGAACTAGGAGCCTGGTCAGAATTGGGACCTAACTGCCCTTCCTGATAAGCTAGAATTTTAATGACCGACTGGGAAAGCCAGCAGTGTTTGAGTGCCAAGTAATGCTGACTGCTGGTATGGTAAGGTGCAGCAATGGGAGAGCGGCAGATTCAGTTGCTCCGTTCTTTCAAATCCTGTGTCTGTAAGAGGTGGGATTGTGCTGATTTTTATTTATTTATTTAGAGCACCATTGCTGTAGCAGTGGTTAAGTGATGGAGGAAGACATACTGAATTTAGAGGAAGAAGTATTGCAGCTTTTAAAACAAGGGTAGGGAATCTCAGGCCAAGGGGCGAAATGTGGTCCATGGCCAGTTCTTATTTGGCCCCTTTTCAGTTCCTGGATCTAGGGATGTGCGAATGCGGTTCGGAGTTCGGCCCGAACCCAGCCAGTTCGGACGCCCGAACCAAACGCCCGAAGCCACGAACAGTTTGGCCACGTTTGGATGAGTTCGGGTGCGTTCCGGCGGGAAAAACCTGGCTGGCAGGCCCAGGGAGGTGTGGGGCAGCTGAGGAGCAGACTTCTTGGTGCCTGGGGTGGAGAGGCTTGGAGTAGCAGCCAGCCTGCCCAATCACCATCCCTCTTTTCCTCAGACCATTGGCTTCGCAGTATGCGATTGGCATGGGACTAGGCTGCAAAGAGCCAATGGGGCTTGTGGTAAGGCGGGCACAGCACGTAACAAAAGTCATTGCCCTCCCCCCTTCCAATTCCTTCTGAGCTAGCCACTGATCCTGTCAGCAGGCATTTTCAGAAGTCTCCCTCTCCCATCAGTTTGTGTTCCTCCCAATCCATTGCCATCCTCCTCCTATTTCACCCATTTCCACACATTTACCTCCATAGTTTCATTTATTTAGATTAGATTAGATAGTTAGGTGTTGTTTTTATTTTTTACCCCTCTCTGTGTTCTTTTTCCCTACCCTCCATTGAATCCTTCCCTCCTCCTTGTATATTTTCTATCCCTGATTCCCTTCCCCTGTTTTTGGATTTATTTAGAGTAGCATTGGATTGATTTAGGTTTCATTTCAGTTTTGTACCCCTCCCTGTG
>QEPC01001209.1:1777920-1827094 GCA_003113815.1 Sphenodon punctatus
GTGTGTGTGTGTGACACTGACGCCAGTGAGAAGCCTTGTCAAACCACTGACCAGGCAGGACTGGAAGCCAGGCAGGTCGTGCCCTAGCAGGCTTACAGTTGAAGAGAGAGCTGGGGTGGTTGTGGGTGGGGGGAACAGAGGAAGAGACAAGAATACATACAAGAACTCATGAGGTCTCAGGTGTACGTTCTTGGCTTAGTTACAAAGGTGTAGTTACTCATTTAATGTTGCACAAGATACGATGATTCAGGATAAGTCAGCGAGGGGAACAAGGAGCCAGGAAAAGCTTGACGGAAGAGGTGGGTTTTGAGGAAGGATTTGAAGACCTGGAGGGAGGAAGCCGAGCAAATGTGTTCAGGGAGGGAGTTCCAGGCATGGGA
Source organism: Sphenodon punctatus (assembly GCA_003113815.1). Lineage (NCBI taxonomy): Eukaryota > Metazoa > Chordata > Lepidosauria > Sphenodontia > Sphenodontidae > Sphenodon > Sphenodon punctatus. The sequence goes on from QEPC01001209.1 coordinate 1,778,301, forward strand.
GGCTGCCAGGGAAAAGGGGCAGATGCATTTTGAGGAGCAGGGGAGCTGTGACCAGGCGAGGGTGGTGACAGAGGAAGAACGGAGCTCCCAGACAGGAGTGTCGTGGGAAATGAGTGCTGAGAGATAGGGGGGAGCAAGGCCATGAAAAGTCTTGTAGGTAAAAACCAGGATTTTTTGCAGAATGCGTTCAGGAAGAGGGAGCCAGTGGAGAGAGGAGAGGAGGGGCTGTACATGGTCAAAGCGGCAAGCAAGGTGGATGACTTCGGCAGCAGAGTTATGAAGAGAAATGAGAGGAGCAAGGTAGGCCAGTGAGAAGGAGGCTGCAATAGTTGAGGTGAGAGATGACGACCAGGGCATGGACTGCATGGGCATGGTAATGACTTGCCCAAGGCCACCCAACTGAGTTTATGACTAGGGCAGGATTTGAACCCTGGCTTCCCAGGTCCAAATCCAGCACCTTAACCACTACACCACGCTGGCTCTCTAGGCTGAGAGGTTGTGACTTCAGTATAATTGTGGCTTGACATAAATCTGAATATTCATGGTACGTTGGAAAACCATTTTTCTTGCGTCGGCAGATGGCAGATGGATGGCTTGTTGTCCTGGCAGAAGTTTGAAGGGCATGACCCCTTTCTCTAGGGCAGGGTGCCCAGACCTTTCTTGGGCACTGGGCAATTTTTCAAGACGAGCAACCACAATAGATTTCAATGTGAGGCCTGTACCATGTCCAGAAAAGGCCGTTTTTAGCAAGTAGAATAAACAAAGGCCACAAACCACTTACTCCTGAGAGATTCAGTGGGACTGAGCCTGGCGCTGGACACTTAGAGGCAGGTCCCTTGCCCTGAGGAGCTTACAATTTAGAGTGGACAAGTGGAGAAGGTGACAAGGGAATGGGAACATAGGGAGGGACAAGAATCCAGTCACGAAGCTGGGAAGTTAAGTTGCAGCAGGGTCATTACGTTCTTAGCTTAGTTACAAGGGAGGAGGAGGAGGGGCATACTGAAGGATGAGACAGTAGAAGAAACATAAATGAACAGTCTTTATTTATTTATGTTTTCATTTCTACCCCGCCACTCTCGCCGAAGCGACTCGGGGTGGCTCACAGTGTCACAAAATAATAATAATAAAATATAAAAATACAATCTAAAGCAGTACTAAAACTCTAGATATGCTAAAAAGACTCTCATTAGTGCATGAACTAGCCCAAACGCAACCCACCCTCCTGATCTCCCCTGCCAAATGCCTGGTGGAAGAGCCAAGTTTTATAATTACGTCAGAAGGCAAGGAGGTTCAGTCTCGGGTGAAACTCCACCGGGAGGGAGTTCCAAAGCAACGGCCCAGCCACCGAGAACGCCCTCCTGTCCGTCCATCCGCACCCTCCGATAGCGAGGAACTTCTAGGAGGGTGCCCCTGGATGACAGCAGGAGCCGGCCAGGGACCCAGGGGATGAAGCGATCATTCAGATAAGTAGGGCCTAGGCTGCAAAGGGCTTTAAAAGGTCAACACCAGCACCTTGAATTGGGCCCAGAAGACAATAGGCAACCAGTGCAATGCTTGGAGCACAGGTGTTATTTGCTCCCTGGGGCCTGTCCCAGGCCACCACATTCTTTGGGGGTGAAGAATTGGGGAAGGCCTGATGGAAAAGGTGTGTTCCAGGGATAGGGGGCAGGATGGAAGAAGGTTTGAAGATGGCTTAGGGAAGAGGAAATTCTGGGGTGTCTGAGGGTGGTGATGAGGAAGAGCAAAGTTCCCGGGTGGGAACGTAGTGGGAAATTGTGACAGGGGAAGTGGGAATATGGATAGGGAAAAGGGAGACTCAGCTCCACACATCTTCCGGTCCCCTCTGAGCCCTTGCTCAGGTGGGAAACAGCCCCTCAGGATAGAGTGTTGGTCACTGGATCCCTGAGGGATCAGGCCTCTATCATCATCGGGCTCAGAGGAGAACCACTCCCTGACCCAGCTCTCCCATTCCCACACACTCCACACGTAGCCACAGGCAATGGGGGAGGAAAGGACAGGTAGGGGTGCCCAAAAGTGAGGGAAACGGGGGAAAGGGACCCTGGGAACAGGGGAATAGGATAAGGGGCACGTTCACACTCCACAAGCCGGGAATACACCCAGGGAGGGGAACACAGCAGCCGCAATCGCCCAAATGCTGTCACTCATTACAGGAAGAAGGGGAACAAGGAAAGGACACGAACGACAAACCTCCCAAACTACACCACCCTTACAACCACAAATATCACAAGTACTTAGCTCTCATGCAGGTAGGGGCCAGCCTCTCAGTAACTGATTACCAGCAATGAGAGTGCGCTTGTGCTCCTTGTTTAAACCCTAAGCCCCGCCCTTCCTAGCATGCTGTTCCTGGAGCTGCGCTGAGCGTCGGGGTTGTCTAGGCAAAGCCCCGATGCTCTCTGGGATCAGCTCCGCTTGTGTTGGCCGCTGCGCCGGCAGGGCTGTCCATTCAGTGCTGGTTGTCCTGACAACCAAGTGCTCCGGCAGCAGCACTGCAGCCACTTCTGGGCGTGTCAGTGTCTCTGCCCCCTGTGAGGGTCGGGGCTCCCCTACGACTCCTGTACTCCCAGGCCTTCTGTGGCACAGATGACGCCTGCAAAGGCTGACAGAAATGAGGATGGAGGATATGTGTGTTTAAGAATCAGTGTGTAAGTCAGTGCTGTATTACAGATTAAATCTGTGTCTTCTCTTGGCTCTTGTCACAAGCTGCATGTTGTCCACAAGTGAGCTAAAGGGGCTAATCTTCTTTCTACCTATCTCTGAAGATCCCCCAGATGTCTCCCCTTGAGCTGGCAATATCTGTTCTTCACCACATTCCTTGCTGTTGCTCCTCAGATTTTTGAGCCCCTTAACATCTTGGCTCCCGCGCCCCTGCTTTGACTAGCCATTGTCTAACACCCGATTCCTGGCAGCCAGTTGTAGCCTAGTGGAAAAGTCCATCTTACCCAAGGACTTGCTGGGTAATCTCAGGCAAGGCACTAACTCTCAGCCTCAGTTTCCCATCTGTAAAATGGGAATAAGAATGACCTACTTCACAGGTTGTTGTGAAGGTGAACTAGATAAAGTTTGTAACGTACTTCAAATGGTGAAAGTGCTATATAAATAATATTTTGCCTTGTGTGACAAAAAAACAAACACCAGTCAATATTTTAAATGTAGGTCCAAGCCATTTCCTGACTCTCAGGGATTTTTAGGTGAAAAGTGTCCCAAGAACGCAGAATCTTTGCAACCTTGGATCAGACCCATCTCTCTCTCTTGTCGCGTTTGCTGCCACTTTCTTGTCCTGAGATTTTTGGAGGCAGGGCTGAAAAATCTCTCTTCCCCCCACAAGCCTGAGGTTTGGCAGGCTTTTACCACTGCTACATCCTGCTGTGCTCTGGTAAGCAAGCAGTTGCTTGTTTTTCCTAAAGCAGGATACCTGTAAATGTTAGTGTGTTGCCTGTTGGCTAGAACAGAAGGAACTGACAGGGCAGAGGGCGGGTGAGTAGGTGGGCTGTAAAAATGTTTGCCAGTAGATGTGGCTCTTGAGAAACTAATCAAAGCGGGGGCTAACGTTTGGCTTTCCCTCCAGGTCCACAGTCCCTTCAATTGTCCTGTGTTTCAGCAGGAAGCTTGAGCTGCCATAATGTGTTCAGAGGGCACCCATCTGTCTCCTGCTGTGGTCAATTTACACCCTCTCCATAAATCCAGGAACAAATTACTGCCCCCAGGGTACACTTTCCCAAGCCATCTGCCCTTTGCCAGCTGTGCAGGGCTCATCCCACCGAACTAAAATGCAAGTGATGAGACAGGTGAGTGAATGTATTCATTCACCGAGGTATTTAGTTCACAGTTTTAAAATAATGTGCGACCAGCTATAACGCGTGAGACATCATGTGTAAACCCAGCCCGTGGGATTTTTACATGCCAAGTGTGCGACGTGCATGTCTAAAAGTAGCCTTAGTGCAATTTGGTGGGGGGTATTATTTATTTATTTATTTATTTATTATTTTATTAATAAGAAAGGGTTGTGTGTCTGTGATCAATGTACTGAGTTGGGCTTTCTCTCTCTGTCTCTGTCTCTGTCTGAATCTATTTAACTGCTTAGAACCCAGAGCTTTGATTGGGGGGAGGGTGGGAGGGGAGCTGTGATCAATGTATTTTATTATTTTATTATAGTATTTATTTTTTATAACTTTTATAACAACAAACTTCTACATTTGTAACAGTGCTTAATTGTGTATCCATTTAAAATCCACAGTTAACGACACAGTTTATTTCTTTGTTTTAAACTGGGTTATCCTGTCTGGGGGGTTCAGTTTCCTTCGGGAGACTCCTCCATAGATAGAAGCTGAAAAAATATGGTCCTTCATCTGGCTCAAAGTCTTCCCCTTCAGTTACTTTTAGGCATAGTAGCCAGACCGCTCCCAAGTCCTCATTATTTTTCCCTTGTAATTCTTTGGACATTTTTTCCATGGAGAAGAAATACCACATTTTGTTTAACTGTAATTGTGGCGAATGTCAGCACATCACATGAGTCCTTTTATCTTTTCATGAGGGGTACTGTCCCAACAAAGCTATCTCTGCTTTGAATGGGATTAGAAATCCTGTCCTTTTTTCCATATAGTCCCAAATCATTCTCCAAAATACGTTTATTTTATTGCATTTGCACCAGCAATGGAGGTAAGTTCCTTTCTCCCCGCATCTCCTCCAGCTTCATCCCCCTCCCTCTTTATCTGTGTGTCTGAATTGGGCAGGTGTCATGTAATACCTCATAATTAGCTTTAATCTAGTTTCCTTCATTTCTAGGGAGGCTACACAGTTGTTCGTGTGGGTTCTGTTTCCCCCCCCCCCCCCCTTTGCTCATCTATTTTAATATTTAGGTCTTTCCCCCATTTTTCTAAATAATTTATTTCCTTAGGATACCAAATGTTCTTGAGTTCGGTGTAGATCCTAGCCAGCCTCCCTCTATTGGCCACTCTTTCAAATAGTATTTTTTCTATAGTGTGGGGTTGTTTATTGAATTGCTCAATTTTCTTCGGGTCTGTGAATACACTTTTTAATTGAATGTACTGGAAGGGGTCTATTTTTTTCTAAAAATATGAAACGCTTCATGAATTTGCATGTCATTCTTGCACAGGGGCCATGCTAATCTTCTCTGTATCGTTCCAATTTTAGTATATGTGCTGCCAAAGCAAGCACTTACAGTATTTATATAGCACAAGCAATGTGTCCCTGCCCCAGAGGGCTTAATGTGTCTTGTGGCTCTGGGTGATAGGAACATTTTCGTTGCGGGGCTTGGGATCTTTGCCCACCCCTGTTCTGTGCCATGGCTCTATCCCCTGAACCTGAGTGCATGGCCTCCTCTCTGGTCCCTTCTCCTGAGCTCACTCTTCTAGTGCTTAAGAGTGGGAACTGGATCTAGGGGGTCAGATCCAGAAACTGGAAAGGAGCTGAATGAAAACTAGCTGTGGGTCAAATTTGGCCCACGAGCTGGAAGTTCCCCGTCCCTGCAGTAGGGTGAAGCACTATAGAGTTGCCGTTCTACTGTGTGGTATAAAGATGTGGCAGAGAAGGGAGGAGAGAGAGTTTGTGTTCATCCAAACCGTTACATCCTCTCCTCCCTACATCCCCCTCATCAAACACATGTACATGGGCACGTTTGTGTGGTTGAGCGAAAGAGAGCGAGAGCAGGAAGCGGCAAACTGTGTATTTTATGTGGGCTTGCAGATATCGCACTGCTCCCTCTGCAGAGAGGGGGGGGGGAGGAGGGGCTCTGGGCTGTGGAATCAGTAGAGTGAGCGCCCCCGTCTTGGAGAAGCTTCTGATTGTTTGTGGTATATTTACAGGACTATAAATGTCAGATACACTCTGAGATCGGTCTCTCCCAACAGCATCTGTCACTGAAATATACCGAAGCGCTCTGCACATACAGCTCCAGAGCCTGAAGGTACAGACCATTTCTGTGGAATGTGGGAACAACAGAGCTTACTTTGATTCCAGTAAACTACACTGAGCTGACCGCTCAGCTCACCCTGCACTGAGCTTGGGGACAGACTTCGGCTCTTTCCACCTTGGGTACTGGGTGATGGAAAGGGGAAGGAATGAGCAAAACAGATCTTTTGGGCTAGGCAAAATCTTCTCCCTTTTTCAATACAAAGATAATTAGGGGGAAGATTAGGTTGAAGTGGAATTCCCCAGTATTATTAGATTGTGGGTGGTGATGAGGACATGCTTGGGCAGAGGGAGAGTGTAGTGAGATGCATGGAAACATCTTGTTTGGTGGAAAAACTATATACTTTTTTTAGCTAAGCCTTCATGTTAGTCGGTGGCTTATTTAACATTTTACATAAATCAACACACGCTCATTTCTGCAAATTAGTTCTAGCCAGGTGTAGTCCTTGGGAATTCTGGCAATTTATTTATTTAGAGTGTGTGTGTGTGTGTGTGTGTGTGTGTGTGTGTGTGTGTCTCTCTCTCTCTCTCACACACACACACACACACACACACACACACACACACACACACACACACACACACACACACACGAGAGAGATCGAGATCAGATTAATAAACTACTCTAGAAAACGGGCCAGATGAGTCTAAAATCAGAGAGTTGTCAACCCTACCAGTAGCTCATCTTGAAAAGCTGCTGTCATTCTTGTGGTGAGAGAAATTGGATCTCCTTTAGATGGAAAATGGACTGTAAAAAAAACCAAGTGCCCTGGATCAGGGAATCCTTGGGCCATTCGCTGTTCCAGGAGAGAACTATTAAACAGTTGAAATCTCTGGTGAGGTCACTTAGTTGGCTTACATGGCAATGCTATTGCGGACCCTAAGTATTCAGGAATCACTAGTCTACCACTACCCGAAAATCATACAAATTTTGTAAAAACATCATATTTAATAAATGTAAAGCTTTTTGTTTGAGGCTTATGATGAATGGTTTCAAGCTTTCCTCTGAAGCCAGGAAGACTAGAAACTGAACTAAGATGCTCATTCTTTGCAGTGGCAAAGAAGAGCTGTTGCCTATTGATGGCACTTTCCAACCTGAGGCTTCTACTGAGACAACAGGAACAAGGAGCATCCTTAAATGACGGGAGAATTGCCAAAGGAGTAGACTGCACCTTCTCGCCCTTGCTGCACAGAAACTCTGCCTTTATTTAAAATAGACTTATCCTAGTAATGATCTGGGAGATGCTTCAGTCCACCCCTAATGTAACCTCTTTCCTTCAAGCGAAAGGTCCCAAACTACTTGATTCTCCCATTGAATTAGCAACAGGTTTCCATGCATTGTGGATACTAGGTCAAGGACAAATGTATTTATCAGTTATCTGCCTTCTCCCTGCACTACTGCTAATTACTATGTTATAGATGTGGGGCTGTAAGTGAATGCTATTACACCAAGAATGAACTGGACCCCACCTTTACAGTAAGGAATAAGCTTTGACTCTGAACTACTTGAAAGCTTCTTTTGTCTAGAAAATGTGACTCCCAGAAGTCATTTAATTGATTTCCCCTCCAAGGTGTAAAGCAGGGGTGGGGAACCTCAGGCCGGGGGGCCAAATGCGGCCCGTGGTAAGTTTATATGTGGCCCCTTTCCACTTCCTGGATCTAGTTCTTACCTCCAATCACTGAAAAACTGAGTTCAGGGAAAGGGAGCAGAGATGAGGGCATACAAACAAGGATAGGGGACAGATCCATGGCACAAATCCATGATTTCGATCCTCCTTTCCTTGAATACATCCCTGCCCCAATTTCTGTGCAGCCCTTGGAGCTTGTGCAGGCTTTCAAAGTGGCTCCCGAGAGGGAAAAGGTTCCCTACCCTGGTGTAAAGAAATGCTTTCCAGGAAGTAAGTTGACATGATTTTTATGATAACAAAGAAGGGTGCTGGACCATCTTCCTTTGCATCCACATCATCTTTCTGTATTGACCACGTAGCCATCATCATGGTAGCTTGGTAGAATTCTGCCTCAAATGAAACCCGCCAGTTCTATCTGACTCTCTTTGCTTTGGTCCCTGCTCTAGACAGGATGATTTTTGTATGGTGTGTCCAGGGGAAATATGCTAGGGTAGTCTGCATTTCTAGCAGGGCCTATTATTTCACATTGTATCCCCAATGTCAACCATTCAAAGGAACAAGACTGGTTTATCCAGAGCTCATCTGCTGGGAGATTTCTATAGCCCTGGACTTGACTCTATGTCCTAATGCTGTTGCTGTCTATCATAGCTGTATGCGTTGTTCCTGCTGATGTGGCTTAGAGACTCTGCTGTGATTGTGTCTCAGTCTCCTCTCCCTGTTCAGCAGTTACCTTCCCAGGAGACCTGTGGTCTGAAAGAAACTGAATGACATAGGGTATTTCTGATTTGCAAGAATATAAGTTCTGCAAAGGCCCCTTCGCCGCCAAAATGGCGGCGACGGGCTAATTGTCGGGCCCCCTCCCCCAGCCTCATGGAGGAGAGACTCAGATGGGGCCGCGCAGCGGTTGCCTGTTAGAAGGCTCCGCTGCGGAATGGAACTGAGGCTGTCGGGCAGCCTTCCCCAAGCGCGCGTGCGCAAACGCGCTGTACGGGGAGTTGGAGGCACGCCCCTTTTAGGCGGGGCAAACCTCCGGAGAGCCGCAGAGAGCGGCAGTTTGCAGCGTGGAGGCAAAGAGTCAGCCCCACCCACCTCCCCTCTAGCACTGTTGTCTTGACGGTTGCCTTTAGAGGAACCGAGGAGGAATTTTGGCGAGCAACTAGTTAATTGGATCGCTTGTTTTGCCTCCTCAGCAGTGCTGAGTAGGTTAAATAGGTTAATTATGTTTTGGCTTCCTTCTAATTTGGTTTGTTTTTTAATTTGACTTATTTAATTTGGTATTAGTCTATATATTAAATAGGGCAATTGGCAAGTATTACGTTTAAGAACAATTTGACAAGACATGCAGTCAAGTATGCAGTCAGGAAGGCAATATTGTCGCACTCTGCAGGGGTCCAGTATGCTATTATAGGTTAAATAGGCATAAGTTTAAATGTTGAGTCATCTCCTTAAGAGATGGGGAGGTGACCTCAGGTGTAATGCGGGGCACAGCATGCACTGGGGTCACGCCCTGGGAGCAGTGGATTAGCAGGGTGGGTAGGGACAAGCACTGTCCTCACACCCTGCAGGCATGAGACTCCTTACTCATGCCCGCAGCTGGGTTTGTCCCTCCTTTCGGCCATTTGCAGTGACCTGTCGAAGGAAGGGACTGTTTGAATCAAGGGTACTGACACTGGAAGGCACATCCAGGTCAGTACAGGAGTTAAGAAGTTATAAGATTAGTTCGCATACTGGACCCAAATTGCTTGGTGCAATTGCCCCCACCGGCCGTTGTTATTTCGTTGTGATTGGTTTTTAATAAAGAGTGCGGCCAAGTTTAACCCATTATTGTTGTCTGAGTCTTGATTGGGGGGTGCTTCGACAAGAATAACTTTCAGCTTCAGATAAGATCTTGATGTGCTTAATCAGGCTGTGGCTTCTATTTAGCTCACCCTGCAGAACTTCAGTCTGCCAAACACAAGGTTCTCAGTTTGAGCCTTGGGTGAAGTCATGGGTAGTTTGCTGTGTCTAGATTTACAAGTGTGCAAATGGGACTCCACTTAAACTAGCAGAGGCTGAGCTGCCAGATCCAACAAAGAGCTATTGCCAGTCATGAGGAATGACTTTTATGAGGTGCAAGGTTGACAGTCCCAAATGTTTGAGTGAGTCCCCCCTCTCCCAAAATATAACATTAAAAACTGAGGCGATGAAATCAATAGCTGACCTGCCATTGATATCAGTGATGGAGTCTTTTATTTGTCTTTTGGTTTTGGAGCTTTTAGAGTACGCTCCTGTCATGCCCTCAAACATTTCTCTGTGAAATCATGCGGGCTGGAGGCTTCTGAAAACAGAGAGCTGAGCATCCATGATCTTATCGTGACTCGTGATTTTAACCATTAATTTTTAAAAAATGTATTTATTTATTTATACAAGCATTTGTAGCCCGCTCCCTCTTGCACAACGGCAGCTCAGGGCGACGTACAACACAATCATAAAACAACAATAATAAAAACATCCAAAATACTACAAAGCATAAAAATATAGAGTTGCCATTAAGACAACCCTTAAACAGGAGGCTGACTCATGACAAAATTGGAAGTATTGGTTATCCTGGATATGGGAACTTGTCAATGGGCTGCCCCAGCCAGCAGTGCATATCATTTGCTATTGCTTTCAATTACAGCTTCCCCATTTTGTCCTGTGATGATCCAAAGTCAGCTCCATATCCCACAACAATGGGCATTTTTAGACTGATGGGGAGCCTGGCCGCCCCTGTTGCTGTTCCGGGGGTGAACCCCTGCGTCCTCCCACTTCCAGCTCCACCTGGGTCTGCAAAAGATGGACCGGTGGTTTCCCCAGACTGTGGTCTGCCCGTGTGGTGCCCCCTAGAGTTGCGGGCACTCGCCCGATGCCCTAGGCTAGTGCCTGCAACTCCATGGTGTTGAATGGGACAAGGGATGGCTGGGCATGGAGCTGCAGTGTGGGTTCGCCCAGCAGATGGACAGCAGCTCCATATTTGGCTGTTGCCCAGGTTTGGCCAGCTCATTCCATGTGGCGTGCTCTGGGATGTTTCAGAATGCCACCACCGGGGCTGCCCCAGAGCAGCTGCAGCCTGAAAGAGAATATCATGGGACTTTATTTTAGCATCTAATCGCAACCCAATGGAAGTCAATGGGGGTTGGGATCAGTGTACTCCAAACCCTGCCACTTGTACTGCATGGAAATTGGACAGTTACCAATGGTGATTGGGGGCATGTAGATTTTTATTTTATTTTTTATTCTGAGAGGCTGCTGGGGTGCCATTTCACTTCCTATAGCATGCTTGATTGGTGGGGACTTCGCTTTGCATGTCTTTTTAAATATTTGCTCCCCAGTAGCTGCTTACCAATGAAGGAGGAGTGATTTCCTGTTGGGGAGAGGGGAGAGTTTCTTTATGGAAGCCGGACAGACCTTGGATGCAGTGAAACGTCTTCTGATTCTTTAGGGAATAAGCCACAATTAGAACTTGGAAGGTTTTGTTTTGTTGATTCCTGCATTGTGCTTTTCCGCCGTTGAATGCCGCCAAGAGCCACTTGGTGTGTATCCGTCTCTGAAGGGGAAACACCAGTGAAAAGTGATGGCGTTGCATCAACGTAACCCTGGCAGGTTGAGCCTGCATCATTGCAGACAGACACAAACACAGAGAGACTGCATTTACATTGGTGGCGCCGTTCAGGGAGTAGCCAGTGTGACAACTATTCATTGTTAGGCTGGTTATGAGACTCCTTCCCAGCAAAGGGGTGGAGGTGGACATCAATGTCTGGAGGGATTATTTTGGGTGGCAATGGCTGAAGGAAAGAATTCTAGAGATGCTGTCAAGTAGTTTGCAGCATGACGAGGGTGGTTCGTTGGTGCAGAAGGGATTCCAAATACATGGAAATTCCTTGACAGAAAACTCTTTAAAAAGAAGGGATAGTTGCATATTATCATAATTTAAGGAGGGGATAAAATTTATTTGTAATGTTGGAAAAACAAAAGCAAACTACAGCACCAGTGAAAGACAACACAGTAAACCGAGGCCAGAGACACGAGGGCAGGGGTGGGGAACCTTGGGACCAGGGATCAAATGCAGCCCACAGCTAGTTTTTATGTGGCCTGTTCCCAGTTCCTACCTCCAAGCACTGGAAATCCAGGAAAGGGGGCAGAGATGAGAGGGCGTGCACACAAGGATAGGGGATGGATCCATGCTCTGGACCCTTCTATTTCTGAGCACACCCTTTAAGCACTCCCCTTCTCTTCCCCCCCTCCCCCCCCAAAAAAAACACAAATAACAACTTCTACGCAGTCCTTTGAGTTTGTACTAATTTTCAGAGTGGCCCCTGGAAGGGAAAAGTTTACCTACCCTTGCACTAGGGTAAACCATGTTTGAAAGAGGATTCAGGACAGGGAGGGGAAGTTAGAAAACGTTTTCCAAAAAGTGAATTGGTTCCATCCTCATTTGTCTAGGTGTTCCAGGGGTTTTATACGCATATGTTGTACATCAAAGTGTCGTGCTAGACTTAAGTTGGTGCCAAATCCTTGTTCACAGTGAGAGGCACGCTTGCCTGTTGCCCACTCTCTTACTTTTCTATGTGGTGTTGCCCCAGGACAGTACAGTCGCTCAGTATTGTCTGCACTTCAGTGAGGTCTGGCCACTTCTACGGATGCCCCGGCTGTGTTCTGCTTTCTCACACTACTGACAGCAGCTGACTTGACTATGGCTATGCTGTATGCTGATGCCTCTTACTGTGAATGATTTGGCATCCACTTAAGTCTAGCATGGCACTTTGGCATGCAGCTTACACACACGCTACTTCCTTGGGCACCTGGACAAAAGAGGACTGTGTCCAGTATTTGCAGCCCCTCTGTGACTTGAGCTGTTGGGTCTCAATCCAGAAAGCAGGGAACCATGCTCAACAAACTATTGCTGCTTCTACAATTGACTCTTGTCTCAGTCCTAGTCTGGATCAATCCACTTATTCCCTTTCCTTATCTCCTTTTATCCCATAGTTGACATTCGTGAGATCCAAGAGATTCGTCCAGGAAAAAACTCCCGAGATTTTGACAGATACCAGGAGGATCCTTCTTTCCGGCCAGACCAGTCTAACTGTTTTGTTATCCTCTATGGCATGGAATTCAGGCTGAAAACTCTTAGCCTAAAAGGTGAGAAACCTCTTTTCATGGTTTTGGGTTTTCAGTGTTCTTTAGGTTATAAGCACTTCAGAGTGGGGACTGTTTTCCTCAGCTGCACAGAGAACTAGAGAAGGAGGAAGGGCAGCAAATGTCCCTACGCTTCCATTTCTTGGAAGGAGATCCAATAAGATGTTTCAGTGTCTGCATATGCAAGATGTTGTGTCTTCTGCCTAGAGCCCCAAAATGCATAGGGGGAGAGAGGTTGCATCCTGGTTTTTAACAGCATCCAGGAATCAATGGTGAGGCAAAAAGAAATCCGAACCCACACACTAAAAATAGCTGTCAACTGTACAGGGTAGCTTAGCAGACAAGGTGTTGGACTTGGCCTGAGAGACCAGGGTTTCCATCTTAGCCATAAACTCACTGGGTCGTCGCAGGCGAGCCACTATCTCTCCGCCTCAGTTCCCCATCTGTAAAATGGGGAATAACGGCCTACCTCACTGGGTTGTTGTGAAGGTGAGCAAGATAAGGATTATAAAGCACTTTGAACACGGATATCAGGAGTGGGTAACCTGCAGCCCATGGGCCAAATCTAGCTTCTTTCTAGTTTCTGGATCTGGCCCATAGATCCAGCCCCTATTCTCAATCACTGAAAGAGTGAGCTCTGGGGAACGGAGTGGAGATGAGGGTATGTGCTCGAGGAGAGGGAATGGATCCATGGCCTAGCTCCATGATCTGGATCCGCCCCTCCGATCCCATCTGGATCCGTCCCTCCGATCCCAACTCCTATCTGGCACATGGCGCTTATACTGATTTTCAAAGTGGCCAATTGGAGAGGAAGGTTTCCCCACCCCTGTGCTATATAAATAATAATGTACCATTTTCAAACAATGGGCAATGGCTGCTAAAGCAGGGATTGAAGTGATTTCAGTAGGTGCTTGGGCCACTGGTTCAGCGAGGTCTGCTTCCTCCTGCCATGGTGCAGCCATGCCAGGGCTTCCTTCATGGAAGCCGGGGTCAGAACACGCGTCTCGTTTCTTCACATCTCCTGCACTTTATTTTCACAGCCACATCCGAGGACGAAGTAAACATGTGGATCAAAGGATTAAACTGGCTCGTGACAGATACGTTAAAGGCCACTACCCCCTTGCAGATTGAAAGGTAAAATGAAGCTTGGGAGCAAGATAGATACACGGCAAGATAGATACCCATCCAGGCCTGCAACCCCCCCAGCTGTTCCAGGTCTGGAACCCCATCAGCTGATGCCTCTCAGTCCTGAGCAGCAGCAACAACTAGTCCAGTCTAGGGGGCTGGCAATGGTGTAACCTGTTGCTGATCTATGGTGGGGTGTCTGGGGGAGAAGTCACTAAATTCCAGGCTCAGAGAATCCATCGCTTTCCAGTTTCTGCTCCTTCTGTGTCTGAATAGAGCCCAGTGCAGTCCACCTGAAGCTTCATTGGAAATTCAGCATATGCAAAATCACAGATTGAAAGATCACAGAACCATAGCAAGAAATGGAGGGGCTGAGCCAGGTGCCGCACAGATTCTGCTGCACAACATGCTCCAGGTGTATGCACCCACCCCATGTGCAACGTAGTGCTGGGTGTCAGCAGCGGCACTAAAGCTATGCTGATCAGGATCCCCTCCATCTCAGGAAGAAGGCTGTGAGCTGCTTTCCCAATCCAGGTCCACCAGTGCCTGCCTTAGTTCGCTGCCACAGCTTTGCCTCTGCTGAGCCACCGCCACACACACAACCCTGTCCCCCTCCCATCTCAGGGAGGGGATTGAGTGTAGCAGTGGCTTGGCGGAAGGAGAGGCAGGGCCGCACCATGCACGTGTGCAAAGTGGGCCCTCACAAGTCTGTGTGTTGCACACATGTGGAGCATGGCTCAGGGCCTAACTTGCTTAGGAGATGCATCTTGGTAGGGTCAGAGGGCAATCTTCACCTTGTGACCAAAATTTAAGTGACAAAACGATTGCATCTGTTTCCTTTTAGATGGCTTCGAAAGCAGTTCTACTCAGTGGATCGCAACCGAGAAGACAGGCAAGTAGACAGAAGCTCTCATTCATACGCATTTGTTTGTTTAGAAAAGTCAAACTCATTTTATTCCATGTATTGGTCTTGAGGTCCAAGAAATTGTCAGCACTGCTTGCAGGGAATAAATGATGAATAGGCTGTGAAGTGCATATTTTTAAAAACAATAATGATTTATTTTAAAAAAAGATTACCAGCTGGTGATGTAAATTACATTAACCGCATTCCTTCTAAATTTCAATATCAAGTTGGGTTTTTGTTTTTGTTTCCCTGAAGTTTGGAACATGGACTGCAACAACAGTAGGCTCCCCTGAGAGTCCAAAAGAAAATGTAGCCCCCTTCTGTCCATGTCTGATGAAACCTGGTTACAAATCTGGGTGCCAGGAGATGGGAGCAATGAGATACAGTTTCACCCACCTGTCTCCTGTCTGGCCTCATCCCTTCCGAGCCCTGTGATTGAAGTCATGGGGGCTCTCCCACCCCTTTTGTTTGGTCATGCTACTTTCCAAGCGCCATGTCATTGCAGCATCTAGAAAGGGGTGTGGCCATCTTGGAAAGTGATGCGTGGCAAAGGGACTTCTTCACTTGTTTCCCACGTAGCACACTCCCTGCCCCCCCCCCCCCGAATAAACTCTGCCGGCCGTCCTGGCACAAAGACCTATGGAAAGCAGCTGTGGTCAGTTAGGGTTTAAAAATGATTCCTGTCTGAACTCTTGCTTGTAACTGGGGGCTGCCATTCCTCCCCCACCTTCCACTAAATGCAGTCTGAATTTTGTGTTCCTATGAGAATAGTTTGAAAAAACAAAAGAAAATAATTGGCTAATATTCCGACGTAATGATTCATTATCAAACATTAGTAATTCTTATTGCTGAACCAGGATGGAAACATGTTTATTTTTAGCACCTTGACTACAAAGATCCAGAGACTCAGTCTGACTGAAGCCATACCAAAACCGGAGTGTGCATCCAAACCCATCTCCGCTTCCTTAGCTGCACATTTCTGGGTGTTAACATCAGTGCTTGGAGTCCATTGGACCCTGGAGCTGCTCTGTGACACACGCACACACATCCTGCAGCCGCTGCATGCAGGTCCCACCAGGACCCCAGTAGATGGGCCACTGGTTTCTATAGCAGTGGTCTGCACACGTGGCACCCCGTCCCTCCACCATAGAGTTGCAGTCGCTCCCGTGACCGCTCTAGGCTGCGACTATGACTCTATGTTGGTGAACGTGGTCTACCCCGTGGCCCCTCCTCCAACAGATGGGAGCAGGTCCTGGGGCAATGTGTTGCCCTGGTTTGGGCTGGGTTACTCCACACGGTGCGCTCTGCCTTTCTGGGGATGATGCTGTGTGAAGCTGCCCCAACCCAAACTGGAGTGAACATCTGACGGATGCCCTTCACACAGGCAGGTAGGCCCGGGTCTAATGAGAGCCCCACTTCATCTGTTAACACCCTCTGTCACAGGCAGCATCCAGCTTTCTTAGGCATGGGAGAGAGACCCAGTTCAAATCCATTAAGCCACCTCCTCTTCCTCCTTTCAGGTCCTTCCTAAACTTCCCTGTGCCATAAGGTGACCAGCAAATGATCACCTGCTAGAGGCTGAGCCAGTGGGGAGTTTCGGATGATAGCTACTGATTAGCTAAGAGTTGCACACAAAGCTCCTATTGGCAGAATGTTCTGCTATTTTTGTTACTTTCGCCCCGTCACCCTGCTCGGGTGATTTTACAGGTTATGCCCCTTCCATGTTCAGGATTGCCAATGCAGGCAGTTGTGAAGACATAGCAGGGTGTTGTACACTGTGGAGGGGGAAGGGAGGTTTACTGGTTCCTGGGAGCAGTGGCAGCAAGAACAGCGTGGCTCCCAGGGACCCACTACTGTTCCTGCTGCCTCTGCTTGCTGCTCCCTGGGACCCAGGGGACAGGGACACATCGCATCACAACAGCTATGTGCTAGCTCTTGTCCCAGGTGTTGGCCTGGGTGTCTGTTTGGGGCAAGTGAAGAGCTAACACCTAGCTGCAGAGTTAGGACTTCAAATACATGTTACGCTGGGTGAGCGTTTCCAGTGTGAAACACTCGCCTAACGTAACATGTAAAAACACCCCTTGTTTGTTTCGTGCATCTGATCTGTCTTGTGGCCTATAGCTCTTGGAAACAGGAACTGTCATTTGCTAGTACAGGACCTTGTTATGATGGGACTCTGACCTCTAGCTGTTACTACAGTATAAATGGTACTACATCTATAGTAGGGAAAAGGCATCCATCAGAGCAAGATGAGTCCCATGTTAACCCCAAGGGTGCATAGGACTTTTGCTGACGCTGCAGAGGAGTCCCCCCACAGCAGGCGCTCTGCCTTCTACCAGCTCTCCGCATGTTTTTATAAAAACAAAAATACCATTTTTGTTTTTGTTATTGCAATAACAAAAACAAAACAAAATAGTTCTGAAAATTTTGGAATAAAACAAAAAATATTTGGAAAAAACACCAAAATTTGAGACCTACATTACAGGCTGTAACATCTTTGTTCTTCATCTGCTATGTGTGAAATTTTGACAGATTGTACCCCTCTCCCGAGGGCTTATCTCTGCCAATCTTCAGAAAGATTGGATAAAGGGTCCTGATTTTTATAAGCATCATAATTTGTGCATGCATTTCTGGCTATACCTTCTTTGCTTCCCATCCAGTTTGGATGATATTTGGCCAGATTGTACCCCTCAATCAAGTGATTGTCCCTGCCAAACCTCAGAAAGATTTGATAAAAGGTCCCAATTATATAAGTAATTGAACTTTTGTGAATTTAAAGAAGTGTAAATAGTCCTAAAAAGTTTGGGACAAAAATGAAAATTTCAGGACATAACCAGGACTTCAGGCAGCAAGGCACAGGGGAGGGGGAATCACTGTGCCCACCCCAACCTCCCTGCTTGTTACTGGGAAGTTGGAAGCATCTGCTTAGGAAAGAGCCAATAAGGGATTCTCTAATGTCCTCTGTCACAGTGCTGCAGGATATGTTTGGAATGCCAGCTGGGCACAGCACAGAATGGGGATACATGATTGACATTACTGCTGACCAATTGGCATCACAAACTCATCTTGTACTACTGTAATGAACATAAGAGAATCCCTGGTATAAGGTCATTCTCTGAAGATGCTCTCCAGGCTTTCAACTTGCCATTACCCAATCGCTGCAATCGGGGAGGCTTGGGAGTGGGCATTGGGGAGCAAATATAAACTTTTTCCAAGCTTTACAGCTCCCACCATGACTAGATCTTGTGTAGGCTAATATGCTGGCTTAGTTCTCTGTGTGTGTGACTGTGTGCTGTAGTCTTCAGCCTCAGTGCAAGAGTTCATAGAAGCAGAACTCTGTACCTACTCTCCCCCATGTATGCCTCCACAGACTTTGGGGTGCAATGACTGAAGCCAGTGCCTCCGACACCTGCTCCTCTTCTGCTTTGCCCACCTTCTCCCGTCATCTTCACCTTCTCTACAAGTGCTCCAAAAAACAGATCTCTGCATTTAGTAAAACCTCTATAATTTAAACAGAGACAACACCTGCAAGTGATTTAAGAACATTTGCAACTTCTGTTAAAATCACAAAATGTATATTGCTTATAAAATTGGGACCCTTTATCCATTTGTTCTGAAATTTGGCAGGGATGATCCCTTTGGTGAGGTGTACAATGTGTGCACATTTCATTCAAATTGCATGGATAATGAGTATGTTACAGCCAGAAATCTATTTCCTATTGAAACCAATGGAAAACAAAAATGAAAGTTAAAAACAAAAATGAATAATGAAAGCAACAACAAAAACCAAACATTTAAAAAATGAAAAATGACATTGACTCCTTGTGCATACCCCTACTCGCCACTCGTAGGTGTTGGTGTCTCCTTTGAATGCGTCCGCTCTATATTCTGCTCCTTTACATTCTAGGGCCCTCTTCTTTGCCTCTGTCTGTGGCTTATCTTTAGTGATGTTAACAGAGCGCATTAACCTTCCTTTATTGATGTTTTTTATTTTTAAAAAGCCCCCCTTCCCAAGAGATCTGAACTGCCGAAAGGTTCCATTTTCCATTGCCGCTGAATGGTGAGACAGAAAAGAGGAGGGAGGTTTGGGGTGGATGGCATTGTCCGTATGACATGCCTCTTCCAATTGCAAAAAGGAAGCTGCCGAAAGGTTCCATTTGTCTGAGCACCTGGCAGGAGTTGGTGTTCCACAAGTTCACCTGGTCCCCCCCACCCCCCAGTTGGTAAGAGCAGTTTTGTATTCTGCTGTGGGAAGGCTGACTGTGGGAAGATTAGTCCTGTGCTTCACCTAGAGACTTGTGAATGCTCCAATTCCTGCTGGAAGGAATTTCCACATTTGTGACCCTGCAGTCATGATCCTCATTTCCCCCCTCTGTTAATGGAAGGCAGTTGTCATTGAAAGTCACAGCTGTGGTGCAGGGGAGGGGGTCTGTCATCCGGCGTGGGTGAGGTTGGGTGAGGTTGTTGTGTGGGAAGCCAGCAAAATGAACAGATCCCTTAGCTCCTGACTGCCTTTGACATTTCATTATCATCATTATTATTATTCATTTTACCCTGCCCAATTCTGCCTCAGGCAGCTCAAGGTGGGTAACAATCAAATATAAATATAATACAATATAAATAATACAAATCTAACAGTCAAAACAGTAAAATATATGTTCCTCTCTGCTCTGGGTGCATGCCTGGCACCTCTGTCGCTAATGCCCATTCTGCCTTTTGCAGTCTCTTTCCTGTTCTGGCTGGTGGCCTCAGCTGGTTGTGACCTGCTGACAGCTCTGGATGAAGCTGATCCGTGCATGTAAGCCGCATGGATGTAAATTAAAATGGCAAAAATCCTGGACTACATTACAGTAATGTCCATCATGTATCTGATGGTGATGGAGGGGTGTGTTTCTTATTACTTGCATCCTGATGAGCTCCTGTCTCAAAGTAGGGAAATGGCTGCCTCCCCCAAAGACTTTAAGAGATAATAGTCGCAAGCCAAGTGAAACTATGCGCCTTCCTTAATAGATAACAAGTGCCTGTGATGACCTTAATGAGCCTTTGTCATTTTTACTTATACGTATTTTAAACTTCTTCTGTGCCTTCCTTGTTTCCATTGCTCTCAAAGTTAGAGGAGAAGAGACAAAGATGCAACTGATGGGCTGGTTTAAAGAGAGTGATTGTAATAATGAGGATTAAACAGGCTTCTGTTTGTACAGGAGACAGTGAGGGCCAGCTTAGAACAGGGCCTCTAAATTGGCATGCCAACTATTTTCCGCACTGAGTCTCTTTAAACCTCAATTCTTTGCCTCTATAACTGGCTCTTTGTGAATAGTGTGATTTTTGGGTGTTCATCTACCCCATCTGAACATGCAAATCAGGTGCAGGTGCAAAAGGTGACTGAAGGTTTGGAGGATGGGCTGAAAAATCTGGCCTTTTAATTTCAACCAGTTCAGGTTTAGCAGCTTAAAAAAAACATCAGGTAGGTTTAAAAAAATATCCAGAGTTTGGAAAAGGTGACCGCGTACTCTCCTACCTACGCCTGGTGGGGAGAAGAGGGAGAAACTGCAACAGGGAAAGAATATGATTTACATGTCCTCACCCTGCTGCAGCTTCCAACTCTTCAATTACATGTAGTTGGTAGTACAGCCATGACAAAAACTACATGCATGAGCCCTACTCACATGGCGAGCTCTACTTGTGAGTGGATACCGTCACTTGTGAGTGGGTACTGTCACGTGTGTTTACACTCATAGTTTAAGCAGGTGGGAGCTTAAAATATTATTTTAAATTTAGAAATGGACTTTGGCTAAGGAACAACTAGCTGTGTGTGTTTTCAAAACACAGTGATCTGTGAAAGGTTAAAAAGGGAAACTAAGGAAATCCGTTCTCCAAAACCAGAAAATAATACTTTTTCTTGCCCTCCACCTCCTAGGCCTTACTAGGACCCTGATCCTGCAGACCGGTAGATGTTTAGCCCCTATGCATGGGAGTAATCCTCCTGGTACTTCTCACATATGGACTCGGCAAATAAACTTTCACATAATGGTTGATCAGGGTTCATTTGGAGCTGGGGAGGACGTTTTTTGTTGTTTTTTACACAAAGAAAAATGTTAGCATCTAAACCCCTTTTTCCTGCTGAGAAGCTATGAGGGCAAAGTCAGGCATCTTTGATACAATGGATTGGCCTTGTTCTCTGTAAATTCTCAGCTATATCAAGTACCATTGAGTGCCCTGCGCTCTTATTGAGGCTGTTGGAAAGCACGGTCGCAGCAGTGGAATATGGTGAAGAGGCCAAATGAAACCTCCTCCTGGTGGCCATATGGTAGCATTGCTGGCTTCCCCTACTTCCGTCAGTAATGATGACCCTCCTGCTAGAGGTGTATTAGTTCACCTTTTCTTTTCCCCTCTCCCTCTGCCTTTCCCTATGGAAAGCAAATGGAGGACTCTTGGCTCACCCATTGAGATCTGGAAATAATAAAGAGATAATTATTGGATTGTAGTTGCTGAGCTAATCCTAAAATTGTCCATCTGTGACCTGTGTGTTTCAGCAGAGTTTTTAACTGGATTAAATTCCATGCTTTCCTGTTATGTCACAAAGGGAACTCTCCAGTCCTCCTTCCTAATGTCTAAACTGGTGTTTCTAGCTTTCAAGGAGCATCCAAACGCTCTTCCAGCAAATCGTCATCTGCAACCAATTTGCTTCATCAGTCAACATCTGGCTGACTTCAATCTTAGCTAATCATTAGGTGCAGAACCACCTCTGAACCTCAGCCTTTGCACTGGTTGCTGTGTATGGCAATTGCCTGGTCAACCTTAGGCAAGTATGTCTGGTTATATAGCGTGAAAGGACAGTTTGGCTGTCCCCTTTGCATGTCCCGCAGCAGGAGGTGGGCAAGGCCAGTACTAACTCCCACTGTTAGAGGCTGTTTGGTGGTCGTACTAGCCCTTTGTGCCGACACAACTCCCATTGAAGTGATAGGTCTTATGTCCATATGAACAGCTAGCCGTGGCTCGAAATAGCTGTTTCATTGTACTGTAGGAGTCTGACTTGCCTCTGACAGGGAGACCCTATTTGCCTGGCAGACTTCACTCCCAGGAACCTGCTCCTCTTATTTGCGGAGAGAGATATGGATTATGCTAAAGCAGTTGGGTGACAATTAACTCTCAGGTGGTATGTCACAGCTGGATGATATTGACAGACAAGCTACCTTCTCACCCAGTCATTGAAAGTATGGAAAGAAACTGAGTTCAGACAATGTTGTTTCCCTGGGCTCCAAGTATCTCTTAATCTATGAATGTGAATTTGTTTCCCAATGATGAGGTGCAGACTCCCAGTTTCCTGGGATTAGATTAGGGCCTGTGGTACCCAGCTATGGTGGTAGTAATTCCAGTCCCTGCCTCTTTCCCTCCATTCCTCGGCACTGGGAGAAGATCCTCAGGGTAACAGTGGAGAGAAATTTCTGCCAAGCTCCCCATCATCCGGGTATGTGGTGAGGAGGGAATGTGTGTGTGTTTGGTGATGGAAGAAAAAGAAAACACCTGCATGTATCTTCTGTTTCTCATGCATGCATCATGGAAAATGAAAGCAGGGGGACTAGAAAAAGGCAGGCTGCCAGTAAACACAGAGATTTAAAGATACGTGATGAGCTTGGTCTCTCTCTGTGGTGGGTTTCTGATTGTATCTTGCTCACAAGCATGATAGTTGCCAGACTCAAAACATATGAGCATAAACTGAGTAAATGTTTCTCTTTCCCATATGGGTGTGTTTTAGAGCTGGTATGGAGAGGTTTGACAAATTATTTCTTGGCACCAAACATGGTTTTGAAATCCTCAAACGTTTTCGGGGGGGAATCCCATAATCCCCAAAATGTGATAATGTTGAAATCCGGACTTGGACTCAAACTCACAATATGAAATCTAAATTAATAGTGCAGCATATAACCTCAGATTGGCTGGCTTCTGGACTATTGTATTTTCTTTGGATTGCATTGCTGTTTTGCTGGGAGAGAAATGTGCATCAGGATCTAAAACGAAACCTTTCAGAATGATGAAACAAAATGTTTTGAGAATATGGACACATCAGAGGCTTTGACATGTTTGTCACTGACAATTATGGAAACATTTTGTTTTTGAAACTATAAAAAACACTCTCTTTTTGGAATTTCAATTCTGCAAAAAAATGTAACTTCTGATTTTTGTCCTGAAGGAGGACAGAAAAATTTGGATTTTTGAGAAAGTCCTTTTTCTGAGCAGCCCTACCCAACACTTAGCACCTGAAAATGAAGAATGAACAGGCTTCACTAGACTCCAACAAGATGCAGACTTGACGCCATAGGAGAAAATGTGAACCAAAAGGAAAATGAAAACTTCCTAAGTGACTGAAGAGATGCTTCAAAAATAAATAAATAAATAACTTTAAATTAAACAAATCTCATGATTTTATAGAAAATCTTGTGATTTTTGGTCTCTTGGGTTTCACTTGGATTTGGCCCCTGGATCCAGTTTCTACCCTCAAGCACTGCAAGAGTGAGTTTAGGGGAAGGGAGTAGATATGAGGGCATGCACACAGGGAAAGGGTTGGATCTGTGGCAGAGCTCCATAATCTAGACCTTCCTCTTCTTTTTTCACCCTTACGCAAGCCTGTTCCTGCTTCTCTGTGGCCCTTGGAACTTGTACTAATTGTCAAAGTGATTCCAAGGAAGGAGAAAGTTGCCCACCCCTGCCCTTTAAGCTTTGTTGAGTCCTGGCCCCATTCTGTATTCTCCCTCCTCCTTTTCTGATTGAGACCAGCTGAGTTCTCCAGCACATAGGATTCTCCACCCAGATGCCTGCTCTCCTGTGTAGCGCTATCTCAGGAAGTGGGGAGGGAATGTCGCACCCTGATGGTGGCAACCTTTTTAGGGAAGGTTACTGAGTGGGTGGTGGCTCAGCAGTTGCAGGGGCATCTTGACTGCATCGGTTTTCTTGATCCCTCTCAGTCGGGATTTCGTCCGGGTTATGGCACGGAGACTGCACTTGTGGCCTTGGTGGATGATCTGTGCTGGGAGATGGACCAGGGTTGTTCGACCCTGTTGGTTCGATTAGATCTGTCAGCTGCTTTTGATACAGTTGATCACGAGATGTTGGTGGCGCGCCTGTGGGACTGTGCAGGGGTGAGTGGGACTGTTCTTGAATGGTTCCGCTCATTCCTGACTGGGAGAACCCAGCGAGTGGTACTCGGGGAGTGCTTTTCATCATACCGAGACCTCGCGTGTGGTGTCCCACAGGGTTCGGTGTTGTCCCCCCTCCTGTTCAACGTATATATGCAGCCTCTCGGCGAGGTGATCAGGCAGTTTGGTGTACGGTGCCACCAATATGCTGATGACACCCAGCTGTACCTCTCTTTTTCAACAGACCCAGACCCCGCAGTCTCCGTGCTTACTCAGTGTCTGACAGCTGTGGGGGATTGCATGAGGGCTAATCGACAGACTGAATCCCGACAAGATGGAGGTGATGCTGGTGGGTAAGGTGATGGAGTTAACGGCCCCCATGATAGATGGGAACTGTCCTCCATTGGTTCCCCAGGTGCGGAATCTGGGGGTACACTTCGATGCGCAGCTCTGCCTGGATGCTCAGGTGAAGGCTGTGGCGAGGGGTGCCTTTCGCCAGTTACATCTGGTACGTCGGCTTAGGCTGTATTTTTCGGACTCCAACCTGTCCACCATCATCAATGCTTTCATCACCTCGAGACTAGACTATGGTAACGCACTCTATGTGGGGCTACCCCTGGTGACGGCCCGGAGGCTGCAGCTGGTGCAGAATGAAACAGCCCGTCTTTTGGTGGGACTGAGCCGCCGGGAACATGTTACACCGGTGCTCCGTTCTCTGCATTGGCTGCCGATAGTCTTCCAAGCCCGATTCAAGGTGTTGGTTTTAACCTATAAAGCCCTAAATGGTCTGGGCCCTGCCTATCTGCGGGACTGCTTCAACCCCCAAGTACTGGACCGGCCCCTGCGCTCATCGGGGGATGCCCTTCTTGTGCCTTCCCCCCCCCCCGAGTCTTCGGGGGGTCACACAGGGGAGGGCGTTCTCAGTGGCCGCATTGAGGCTGTGGAACTCCCTTCTGGTGGGGATGCATCTGGCCCTGGACCTTCCCTCCTTTCATAAAAACTGTAAGACTTGACTGTTCCATCAGGCGTTTGGCGGGGGAGATGGGTAGAGGGTGGGGGAGGAGAGGGATGTGGGGGGGGGAATTATATGTTTTTATAATTTTATCGTTTTATAATTATTGACTTGTGTTGTTGTGAGCCGCCCCAAGCTGCCTTTGGCAGGAGGGGCAGGATATTAAATCTTTTAATTAATAAATAAATATGACTTAGCCAGTGCTTGATTTTTAAAACAGAGGTGTTGGGTTTTTCAAGCCTGCCCTTAAAATCCCACCCCATGACCCAGAAGCGCATGGGGTTGGGGGGTAGTGAGAGAGCCTGGTGGAACTGCCCAGTCAGGTCCCCTGACTCCAGCAGCCCTCATTCCCACCCCTGCTTTGGCAGCCCTTGCTCAGGGATGGATTAAGCTGTTTGGAGGACACTACCACAATCAGCTGGTTGGCACTGTCGGTCAGCCCCAACCCCGTTGGGGAGAGACCGGGGCTAAAGTTGGTACTTCTGCATCCAGCCAGGAGTGGGAAAATCTTGCAGAACAGCAGCAGTGGTGACGGGGTCTGGGAGAGGTGCTGCCAGGTCTGAGGCCTGGCACAAATTGAAACATGGACTCAGCTCCCTGAATTGGCAAATAGGGACTCCAAGCAGTGCTCTCTCTTCTGTGGGGATGGCAGCAGTATTATTATGAAGAATTTAATACCCCACCCAACTCAACCACAGGTGGCTTGGGGCAGCTTACAATAAAATCATATAAATAAAACAACAGCCTCACAATAAAATCATATAAATATAAAACGACATTCCCACCCAACTTAAAAATATAACAAAACACAAACCCTCCCATAACTCCCTTCCCCCACATAACCACCCTCACCTGTTCCCTCCACCAGAGGCCTGGCGGAACAGCCAGGTCTTACACAAGTGATGAAAAGTCAACGGGTTTGGGGTCAACAGGTATGGGAAGAGCTAAGAGAGGGGCTTGTCTTGTTCAACAGTGACCTCATCGGGGCTGGTTCTAGGGTCCAATTATTGGGGGGCAAGTGGCCTCCTGGATGTCATTGTTAGAAAAGCAAACCACTTTCCAGGAGCCTCAGAATTTCCTCTCCCTGCTGCTGGATAACACTGTAAATATTTTGGTGTAGTTTAGACCTCTCTCAAAGACCTTTGGGGGTGGGTCACTGTTCTTTTTGCCCCTTCAGTAGCACCAGGCCTGATTCCTATGGCCACTTCTAGAACAGAAGTTCTTGAATTATGGACTGTGAACCTAAAAGGCGCGTCTGCAGAAGGGGTCACAATTGCAACTGATACTTTGATAGAAAAAAAAAACCCAGGGAAAATCTATCTGGGGTCATGGAATTATAATGAAATTGTGAAACGGGGTCATCCACATTGGGAACCATTGATGTAGAAGCTGCATCAGCTGTCTCTGAGCCAGGCACAGACCACAATTCAGAGTCTCAAAGACGGGGAAGATCCACAATGCAGCAAACCCTGTGAAATGTTTGTGATGGGTATAGAGAGTACCCCAGCTCTCTAGAGGTGACAGTGGAGGTAGCAACAGCCAGTGGAGTACAGGGCTGGCTGGTGGGTATAGAACCACCATGCCCATTCTCCTCCCAGAGTCCTCCAGCTGTGGCTCCCCTATGGTGATTCACTTCCTTTTGACTGTTCCTAAAATGAGATCGAGCATTGGGCACCCAGGCCGTGGACCCTTGTCTTTATTATAGCTCCATTGTCCTCTGGCACCTGAGGTGGCAACCTTGCTCAGAAATCTCCTGACTTGCTTAGGACTACTGCTTGCTCTTCCATCATGTTGCTTGAACGTTGTGGCCATGCCATCCTGCTGCCCAGCAGCTGTGCTCCATGGGCAGGCACTCTGCATCCTGGGTTTCACAATGACCTGGAGCCCTCTTTTGAAATCTGCCATTCCTACATTTTAACTTAACGGAACCAGCTTTATTATTTATTTATTTATTTTCATTTATTGTCCACCCCCTCATGCCCACGGCATCCTGGGGTGGCTTACAACAAATAAAACAACAATAAAAACTCATAAAACATAGTATCGGAGATAAAATGATTAAAAAAGGATAATCCCCCCCCCAACAATCTAACATTTTAAACCCCTCCCCAAATCCCCCCAACCTATCCTCCCCTCCCCTCCGATGGCCTGGGTGAACAGCCAGGTCTTACAGGCTCGACGAAATGCCATCAGACCCGGGGCCAGGCAAGCTTCCTCCAGGAGGGAGTTCCAAAGTCGCGGCCCGGCCTCCGAGAATGCCCTCTCCATTGTGGCCCCCCATTTAACATGGGGGACCTCCAAGAAGACGCCCCCGGCAGACCGCAGGGATCGCTCTGAGGTGCAGAGGGTGAGGCGGTCCCCAAGGTATGAGGGGCCCAGACCATGTAGGGCTTTATAGATCAACACCAACACCTTGAATCTGGCTCGGTATGCTATAGGGAGCCAGTGCAGAGTGCGGAGCACAGGTGTTATATGCTCCCGCCGCCTTGTCCCTGTGAGGAGATGGGCTGCACCAGCTGCAGCCTCTGAACCAGAGCCAAGGGAAGCCCCACATAGAGCGCATTGCAGTAGTCTTGCCTCAAGGTGATGAAGGCGTGAATAAGAGTGGCCAGGTCGGGCCCGGAAATGTATGGGCGCAGCCTCCATACTAGATACAGCTGGCAGAAGGCGGCTTTAGCCGCCGCCTCCACCTGCCGATCCAGACGGAGGCCAGAATCCAAAACCACCCCCAGACTCTTAACCTGTTGGGCTACAGGAGGGCAGACCACCACTACTAGAGGAGCCGGCACCTCCCTCGCCCTACCCACCACCATCACCTCTGTCTTATTGGTACAGCTGAGTATTATCACCATATTGGTGACATCGCACCCTGAACCCTCTCACGATCTCCCCAGGGGCTGCATATACACATTAAACAAAAGTGGAGACAAGATCGAACCCTGCGGAACACCACAGGTCAAAGACCAGGAGCTCGATATTTCAGCTCCCAGCACCACCCACTGACTTCTCCCAGAGAGGAATGAGCGGAACTACCCAAGGACAGTCCCGTCCAGACCCCCCAGATCTCGCAGCCATCTCAGCAGCAGCCCATGGTCCACGGTATCAAAAGCAGCCGAGATATCTAGCAGGATCAAGAATGTAGAACATCCTATGTCCCATCTCCCGGCGGAGATCATCCACAAGGCCACCAACGCCGTCTCAGTACCATAGCCGAGGTGGAACCCAGACTGAAAAGGGTCAAGGAAACCAATACTGTCCAGATGCGCCTGGAGCTGCAGAGCCACTGCCCGTTCAATAACCTTCCCTAAAAAGGGAAGATTAGAGACAGGACGGTAACTGGCGAGTGTGTCCACATCCAAAGAAGGCTTCTTCAGCAGGGGGCGCACCACAGCCTCCTTGAGACTGGGCGACAGCCTCCCCTGCAGGAGGGACGCGTTAACCACCCTCGCCAGAACCGACCCCAATGTCTCCTTTAGTGCAACCCTGTTCCACAGCAAACTCTCTATAACCAGAGGGGTAACTTCTTTAGAGGGGGGAGGGGGGTTGTTACTGATCTAGCTTTATGTGGCTCCTGTGTGATCAGCTCTGCAGTTCATTGTTGCTTGTTCAGGGTCTCCCAGCAACAGGGGATGCAGCTGCACCAGGGAGCATTGGGCCCCCAGGCCCGTGGACCCTTGTCTTTATTATAGCTATGTCCTTGTGCTTGTTTAAAGGAAGGGGGAAGGTCTGAGACTGCCTGCTGGGCCTGATACGTTTTTCTGGAGAGTGGTTTAAGCGGTTGAACCTGTCTTTGGGAACCGTGTGTGTAACCCACATCTAGCATTGCCACAGCTATGGGTGAAGCTAGAGGCTGCCTCGGAGTGAGAGATCCAGGATGTGTGTTCTACATACAGTGCATCCAGCCTTCTTTCCCCCTCGCCCCACCCCAGCAGACAAAGTTGTGCTAATCAAGTTGCTGCACTAAACCGGAAAAAATAATCTTCCAGACTGTTTCCTTGTGGGCTGGTTTAATTCTAGATGTGCACATGTGTCTTGGGATCACCTAGATATCAGTGGGCAAGTCTCATCCCTAGGGTGATCGTTTATTCATCTGACTGTTACACATAAGGATATATATTAAATGGTCAGATGAACAAATGATCACCCTGTACTTTAGGGATTTACCTCCCCAGAAGCACAGGTACTTGGATAGGGTTTTAAAAGCAGAACTAGCACTTAGATACCTAAATTCATTGACTCTTAGTGGCAGGTAGGTGCTGAAGTATTATTTTTACCTTTTTGAGCACAAGAACTGCCATATTGAGTCAGACCAATAGTCCCTCTAGCCCAGCATCCTGTCTCTGACGGTGGCCAGCATTGGTTGCTTCAAAGAGAAGGGTGCAACAGATCATAGTTGTGTGATCGATCAATCTGCAGTTTTCTCCCAACAGTCAAAGGTGTCATCCCCTGAACAACTTGACTAATAGGAATTTATTAGCCTGGAGTAAGTAGTTTATGGAGGGGGCCAGAGTCTTCTGTACTACCCTGTTCCAAGCACTGTAACCCCTTTGCTGCCTTGCACAGTCACTGCACTACATGAATTTGGAAAAGCTTGCCTGGTGAAGGTCTCCTCGTCAATCTTCTTCCAGGGCCATCCCTGGTTGGAATTGAATAATCCTCCATTTGTATTTTAAGTGACTACTGTCCCGTGTTCTGCTCTATATGCAAAATTTCGACAGTTGGGGGAATGGGCTCTTGGGTCTGTTTTGAGTGGTGTCCCTGACTGTGTTTCTGTTTCCCTCCTGCCAAATCAGGATTTCTGCAAAGGATTTGAAAAACATGCTGTCTCAGGTCAACTACCGTGTCCAAAACATGAGGTTTCTGCGGGAGAGGTTAACAGTAAGTGCTTGGCTTTTCCATGGCAGGGTTCTGCCTCTCCAGCTCCCTCTGCAAACACACCCTTTGTTCTATTGTCATCCTTCCCAGTTCCCAGACTTTCATGGATGGAGCTCCACTTTCTAGTAGTGACTTAGCAGATATCTCTTGGTCCAAACCAGACCCTACTCCTATTTGTTTGTTGACTGATTGAACCAGCAACAGGTCTGGCATTGAACAATCATGAATTAGAGACAGGTCCCTGACCCTAGGAGCTTACAATCTAGGATACACAAGGGAAGGGGATACAGTGGAGAGGGGAACATTGGGAGAGAATGCGTTGCGTACTACTAGTAGCGCTATAAAAATTAGTAGTAGTAGTGTAGACAGAGATATGCTTATACAGTTGAGAAGTCCCAGGTGCATGTGCTTAGCTTAGTTACAAGGAGGGAGGGGAGACCTTGAGATATAGGTCAGTAGAAAAAGCATTGGTGAGCCGTCTGTGGGAGTGAGGAGCTAGGGAAAGCTTGATGAAAGAGAGAGGTTTTAAAGAGAGATATGAAGGTTGAGAGGGAGGGAACAGGACAAATATATTTGTGGAGGCAGCTCCAAGCGTATGGGGCAACATTGACTCCCAACACAGATGCAAAAAGGCAGCAGACACAGTTGAGCAAGCGTTAGCTTTTCTCTCTCGCTTGCCCCTTCCTGTTTCTATAGTTGCATTTCCCCTTCTTTCTTGGTCTCTCCCATAAAGTTCCAACGAGGGGAAGGCTGTCCAAGGCCAGAATAATTCAATCGCTGAGTGGAATTACCGTCACGTTAATATTCCTGCTTCTCTTGGCTTTAGGATGTGGAGCAGAGGAACGGGGATATAACCTATGGACAGTTTGCCCAGCTGTACCGGAGCCTGATGTACAATGCCCAGAAAGGGGTGAGAGGCTGCTACTCTCGACTCTTTGGGGGGTATGGAGGGAAATGTGCCTATTTTAGAGGGAGACGGTTCTCTTGGATGTGGTGAAGGTTGATTCTTATTGTCATAACGTGGGATTTTCTCCACTTATTTTGTTTTTTTGTTTTTCTTCTATTTAAACTTCACGTGCAAGTGTTTTCCTGCCATGCAGGGGTGACTCAGGGCTTAGGCCGCATTCACATCTGCGGCGGAGAGACCCACAAGGGAAGATGCTGCAGCGGGGAGGAGCTGGAGAGCAGGACGGGGATGTGTCGCGGCTTCCCTCCAGTGCGAATGGGGATGTGTCGCGGCTTCCCTCCAGTGCGAATGGGGATGTGCTGCGGCTTCCCTCGCGCATGTCTGGGCGCCAAATCCTGCCCTGACATGCGCGAGGGCGCGACACATGCCTTTTCACACCGTCTCTTCTTCTGCTCTCTGGCTCCTCCCCGCTGCCGCATCTTCTCCTTGTGGGTCTTGCTGCCACAGATGTGAATGTGGCCTCAGAGGCGTGAGTGGGTCCCCCTTGTGGGCGTTCCAGGAGCTGACCCCACTGTGTGCTGCTGTCACTTCAGGCAATCCCTTCCCCTGCTGCTCTAATGAATCCAAGCAGCAGGACCCACCTGGAGGAGCAGTGGCATGAGTGTGTGCGTGTGTGGGGGGGTTCCCCCCCCTTAGCGTTCCCTTCATTAAGGAGGGGATTTGCCAGCCATGCCGCTCCTGGGAATCTGGGTGGGGGGATTTTGCTCCCAATTCATCCTCCTCGTTACCTCTGCCATCATGACAAGTCTTCTACCTCCCTTCTCCTCTGCCACACACAAGGCCATCTTTCTGCTTCTAAGGGACAGCTTTTACAGGCAAAGACTGTGTTTGGACACTTGGCTCAGCTCTGAGCCTATAGCATAGGCATGCAAAACGTTAGACTAAGGGGCCAGTTGTGACACACGACGAGTTTTTATTGGGTCCCTTTCTAGTTCCTAGATCTCGCCCCTGGATCCAGCTCCTGACTCCAAACACTGAAAGACTGAGGGTAAGAGCAGAGTGGAGGGCACGCAGTCAGTGACAAGGAACAGATCCATAGTGCAGATTCATGATCTTGCCCCTCCTATTCCTGAGCACACACCTGTCCCCAACTTCTATGTGGCCCTCAGAGCTCATATTAATTTTCAAAGTGCAGAATTTCTCACGGATTCAGGGTTCTCTCTGCACTGCAACACCTCCTGTACATTGTTTAATGAATACATTTCTCTTTTCTGGCACTTAGTAATGAAGAAACTCCTCTGTTGGTTCCCTTTCCCTTGCTCCCATGCCTGCCCATCATGTGCCTGCCTCAGGCTTCCAGAGTGTTGCCTCCTCCCTCTCACCTTGCCTCCAGGAGTATCCTCCTCCCTGCCTCTCCTTGCCCTAATCTTCCCACTTCTGGCTGAAGGAATGTGCCATGGGGCCACTTTCAGAATCAGTACAAACTTCATGTGCCACATAGGAATTGGGGGGGGAGGTGCTTAAGGAGTGCGCTCAGGAATAGGCGGGTCCAGATCATGGATCTGTGCCATGGATACAAATTTAAATAAAATAAGCTCTGTTCCTTCCCTGTTGTGGTTCCTTTTTACTCCCGCTCTTTCTTCCCTGATGGTTTAATGTGCTTGCACCTCAGGGAGAGAAGCCAGGGGCACTCTGTGTGCACTAGCAATGATGTGAAAGCAGCCGCAGCAGGTATAAAACACTTGGCGGTCCAGCCTGTTTCACTCTGGGGTGGCAGGGGAGGACAAGGAATGAAAACTAGATTATGAAACCCTAGGGCTGGCAGACACTTGGCTTTCCCCAGGTGCTGTTCGTTGGATTAGTCATGGGTTGCCATACTCTTAGCTGAATGTAGCCTTCACCTTTTACACATCCACATTTTTCTCTTAAGATCAATGGCTCCCAAAGGCCCGGAATATGTCGTTTGGGGCTTCCAGTAACCATTTTGCTCTGCAGCTCAGGAATGAGATGGCTTAACTATTCCCCTTCCCCCTAACTGGACTATTGCAATGCTCTCAATATGGGGCTTCTCTTCGTGATGGTCTGGAGACTGCAGCAGAATGCGACGGCTTGTCTTCTTACAGGGACAGGTCACCGTGAGCACATTACACCAGTGCTCCGTACTCTGTACTGGCTGCCTATAGTCTTCCGGGCCCGATTCAGTGTGTTGGTACTTACCTATAAAGCCCTAAATGGTCTAGGCCCTGCCTATCTGTGGGATCACCTCACTCTCCATGCCTTCCAGGAGTGCCCTTCTTGATGTCCCCCGGATGGTCTGGGGGGCTACGATGGCGAGGGCGTTCTCGATGGCTTGGCCTAGGCTGTGGAATTCCCTCCCAGCAGAGGCTTGAGTGGTCCCGAACCTCACCTTGTTTCGCCATCACTGCAAGACCTGGCTCTTCCGCCAGGCTTTTGGTGAAGGGTGGGTGGGGTGTGCGTTAGGGATGTATGGTTTCTTTTTTGTATCTTATGCCATCCCCTTTGGTTTGTTTTCTACATTTATTTTATGTTGTTTTTCTTATGACTATTATTTTAGTGTTATATTTTAATGTTATATATGTAAGCCGCCTCAAGCTGTGCAAGCAGGAAAGGTGGGATAAAAACAATGGAAATAAATAAAGAAATAACCTAGACAGGCCTGACAGGGGTGTGAAAAGCTGTCAAACAAGAGTTCCTCACTCTTCTGTTTGCATGGATGGTGGAAGTCCATGCTTGCTTTGCACAGGTGTGAAAGTTGGGTACAAGGTGGTGTGGAATCAGAACTTATGGCTTTAGGACACACTGGGTACTTTTAGACAGATGTGGGGCTGGCCACCCCTGGAGCTGCTTCGGGGGTGCACCCCCATGTCCAGTCCCACCTGGGTTGGGTTTAAATGGACCTGTCGATTGCCTTAGTCTATAGTCCGTCCGCACAACGTCGTCCTCCCCGCACCATAGAGTTGCAGGCAGATCACCTGACACTCTAGGCTGCCACCTGCAACTCTATGGCATTGCCATAGGCTGGCTGGAAGTGGAGCTGCAGCATGTGTCTGCCAAGCAGATGGATTGCTGCGCCGCCTCGGGCTGGCTGCCTTGGGTTTGGCTGGCCCGCTCCGCTGGCAGTGCTTCGAGATGTTCCAGAGCACCACAAGCAGGGCCTGCTCTGCTTCAACATCTGACGGGGACCACCTTTAAATATACAGGCCATCTGGGGGTGAAGCGGAGCAGATGCAGGGCTGCTGTCCATTTAAAAGCACCCAGTGTGAGATTGTCCCATTAAATTTGGGACTTGTGGGAGTCCCCAGTTGGCAGGATTGTGTGGCTTTGGAAAGGAGAGCCCTATAATGTTTGCCAAGAGAGGAACCTTTGCTTAACCCAGACTGAAACTGAAAAACCTATTGACCTGAACTTGACCAAGGCATCCCATGATTCTGGGGGGGGGTATAAGGATTGCAGGGGAGCTGCTGTATTGCCTTTGGTACGGAATACTTGTGGGAGAAACAAAGCAGGAAAGATGACTTGTGTGTTCCTTCTGTTGCAGATAGCAGTCCCATTCCTGGAAAGGTAAAGGACTCTCTTATTTTGCTGAGTTTCTGAGGCTGTTTTCCTTGTAATTCAGTGCATGTCGTGTATGCAGATTGTAGCCAAGTTGCATGCTGCTTGCTCCTTGGAGAGGGTTCTGATCAGATGCTTGCTCTTCCTAAATGAGCATCTCTTGTTAGAGCCGCTTGGCTTGGGAGGCTACTCTAAATCACAAGTGAAATCCAGCCCAGGTCAGTGGTTACCATCTGATGGCAGTTCATTCTTTGTCAACTAAGCTGGAACTTGGCCTGGTTCCTAAAGGAGGTTGCCCATAAGATAAAGCCACACCAGTTGACCTCTGTGTTGACATTCTCATCAGAGTAGCCGCAGACTGAAGGGCCAGACTGAGTGAGTTGCTCTCTCAGCAGAGTTGAGTTGACCCTATTTTGGGTAAAGTTTGCAGTACAGTGGCCGGTTCCACCCCCCTGTTGCCTTATGCTGAGGCTTATGCAGGCTTTATCACAGACTCTAAATTAGAGGAGGACAGCCTTGCCAGGTCATCTGTTCTATCTTCCGAGGGAGTATCTTGGAAGTTCTCTCCATTTTGACTTCCCAAGCACCAGAACTTCGGGTGCCTTAAACCCCCACTAACCTAACCTACCTTCCTCCTCTGCTGATCTCCCTCGTTGGCTGCTCCTCTCTGATGCATTTCTCTGGCAGAAGATTAGTCCTGACATTCTGCCTAAATTCTCCTTTTCTTGATTTTTATCTGATTCTCATTACGCCTTTGACATTTACACTCTTTAGATATTTGTGGACTTCTCTCACCCCCACCCCCCTCAACTTTGCCAAGCTGCTGCTCTTACCTCTTTTACACTTTTACTCTTAAATTGATGCCTCCAGCTCCCCACCTATTTCTGCTTCTCTGGATTTTGTCTTAACGCTATAGTTCCAGCATAGTGGTATCCAGAGGCAACCATGATGATTCAAGAGCAGCTAATCTAGGGCTATGTTGTGAGGGTTCTTTGTGTACAAAGCCCCAAAATTGTATGGAGGTGGCCGCTGGTTTTCGTTGGATTCTCTCTGGTAGAATGCTGCTTCTGCTTGCATGTGTTGCCCTGATCAGTAATAACTGTATTTGGGAAGCAGCGACTGTGCTTTCTCCCTGTGTCCTTCTCCAGGGGCGGTGACAGACCTGAGATCTGCAAGGTGTCGCTGGTGGAGTTCCAGAACTTCCTGCTAGAATATCAGATGGTGAGCAATGCAGAAGAGAAAGGGAGATCAACCCAGCAATCCTCTTAATGCTTTATGGGACTGTTCATAGGAACTCTTTCGACATAGGCCGACTTATAGCTGGGCACTTGGGGATTGTGGATGTTTTGGAAATGGGACTCTCTTTCCCTGGAGGAAGGCCTGGGGGCAGAACACTTCCAGGTGGTAACGCCTGGCTGAGTTAAGGAGAACCACTGGTTTCAGAAGGCCTTCATCCTCCTCTGGAAGGAAATGAAGGGTAGGAGGAGGTGACATAATGGGCAGAGGTTTCCAACGTCAGCCAAAGGTTGATAACTCATCTCCCTTGTAAGCAAACCTACTTGCGACAAAGAAACACCCCCAGCCATGGGCCCATCTGTCTTGGAGAACTTTTTATTTTAGTTGGTAAATTTGTGTAATGCATGTCTGAAGCTTCTGAAAACATTCATCTTCAAGACACAAAGCAATCCTCCTCCCTTGTCTTTTCAGGAGCTCTGGGCTACGGATATCCTCTTGGTTCAGGATTTCATGTTTAGCTTCCTGAGGGACCCACTGAGAGAGATTGAAGAGCCTTATTTCTTGCTAGATGAGGTAGGACTCTCACAAAGCTGTTGTTGCAGAAGGGTTTGAAAAAACAGGACACATGTAAACTTGTCTCTTATGCTCTATAATATGGGTGTGAGGGAGCCCATAACTCCGTCATAGTTTTTAGAAGTTCTACCAACCATCCTGGTCCATAGTCTTCAGAAGACTCTGAGAGTCCCATTGGCAGAATTACAGCTAATACAATGGTGGAGTGCCACTCCACTTCCATTGAGCACCCTGGGTACTGACTGGCTAGACAGTCCTGAGGTCAGCACCCTAAGAGAAATGACTCATCCAAGGAGACCAGGATTTGAACTCGGGGCTTTCATTTCCAAGGTTAGCCTCCGAGTCTCACTGTCTCTGGGAGGTTCCCGGTTTCCCTTAAATGGCATTGTGGAATACGTTTGTCACCTTTGAACATTTAGGGTTGCATTGGCACAAATTTGCACAATGGGATTAAATTTGCTGCTTCCTGTGATTGGTATCAAATGTCTAGCACTTGATTTTCCACAGGGAATACTCCATGCCGGGGTCTCTGCCTGTACTGAGACTGTGGCAGTGGGGAAACCCATCGTGAAGGACTGCTTTTTTTTTAAATTAAATTTTGGAATTTTTAATAATGGCGTTCAAATCATCCTATGTAATTGTAGGCTAGTAGCCAATGTAATGTCCCTTGCTGAGTATAAATATATCTTCGCTGCCAATGCAAGAAGTGAAAGTACAATCATTGCTCTAATTATTATTATTATTATTATTATTATTATTTTATTTATAATGTAATAATTGTTGTTTTAATTAATAACAACAACAACAACAATATAACCGGAATCGGGAGCCTTTTTCCTCCTGTGGGGCCACTTTGAAAATTAGTACAACCTCTGTGGGCCAGATAGGAGTTGGGGATAGTGGTGCTTAAGGGTGTGCTCAGAGGGAAGGAATCCTGGATCTATGCCATGACATTGCTGTACGCAGCAGGAGGTGGATAATCTGCAGTGGCATAAATAAAACCAACTCGGTGAAGAAGCCCTACACATCTTAATGCCTTTTTGTTTCTCTTTGGGCAGTTCGTCACCTTCCTGTTTTCTAAAGAGAACAGCATCTGGAACTCGCAGCTCGACTTGGTGTGTCCAGAGAACATGAGCAACCCTCTCTCGCATTACTGGATCTCCTCCTCACATAACACGTAAGGGCAAGGGCTGGCCTCTCTCCTTGCCCCGTGCTGCTTCTGGGTTTCCAGTCCCGTGGAAGTTCTTTAGATAAGACTTTTGACGTGAATTCTTTGGTTCTCCAGCCTTTTCCTTCTGGTGTGGCCCTCGGAACTAGAAACGCCACGTCTTTCCCCAACTCCTACTTTTTGCTGCCAGGTTTATTCCACTCATCATTTGGAAGAGCCCTACGCTGGCCACCAAGGGCACCGGCAGAATTAGGTTTATAGAGGCAGGGAGCAATACAGCTACTTTGCCCCATTCCTTTCTTATGTGACCACACCCCTTTCCCGAGCATTATGCTATCGTAATGCTCATCAGGGCCAGGCAGGAGCACCACCTTCCAGCACCCTGGCGTATAGTATTGTGTTATCACTGTCCTCCCTCTTTCATGGTCTCTAATACAAGGTTTTTATGGAAAGCATGCAAGGGAAAAGTTGATTGTGATTTTAGGGGAGAAAAAGTTATTAAAAACCATAGCAACAGAGTTCCCATCCGCTGGCAAATTCTGGCAGGGGTTTATGATGGAGTGAAAACAGAAATGGTTGTTGGGTTTCTCTCGGTTCACCATCGTGAGTGATGTCAATTGGAGCATGCGCTTCTTGGGGGACTGGGCTTTGAGCTTGCACCACAGTGAAGCTTTCATTGCCTTGAACCTTCTGTGTAGGTATGAGAGGCATAGGCGTGTGGAACTGAAGAGATAGTTTCCCCACTGCATTTAAAAGCTGGAAGGCAGGTCATGGCTTACGCTAACCTGTCTGATCAGGTGATCTCTCATGCACAGCTCTCGCAGTACTTCTATGGGGAGCCCTCTCCTGATGGTTTGTTGGTTTCTTGTGTTAGGTACCTGACAGGAGACCAGTTCTCGAGCGAATCCTCATTGGAAGCCTATGCTCGTTGCCTGCGCATGGGATGCCGCTGTATTGAACGTGAGTTTAACGTTTATTGAACCAGCAGGGACCGGTTCCTTTCATTGAGCCATGGCAGTAAGAACGTAAGTGCCCTACTGGGTCAGACCAGTGTTCCATATAACCCAACATCCTGTCTCTGACAGTGGCCAGCTACGGTTGCTTTAGAGAAGTGTGCAACAGGTGATAATGGAGTGAGCCATTCCCTGCTGTTTGCTCCCAACTCCTGACAGTCAGAGGTTATGTCCCCCGACCAACTTGACTCATAGTATTCATGGACCTATCTTCTAAGAATTTATCCAATTGTTTTTTAAACCTAGCTATGATATTGGCCTTCAGAGCATCCTCGTGGCAACAAATGGTGTGATGGCTTCTTCTGAGACCTTTGGCTTCTTTGTGGCTTAGGGTGTTAGTGCTTTGTGTCAGCTGGCTGCCATTCAAATGACTCACTCTAGGGGCTCTTCTTTGTGCTGTTTTTCAAAAAGTACAGCTCCCCTAGTTTTGTCTATTGTGGATACCCCAAAAAGTGAGTCAGGGCCCCAAGTGGGGTTATGTCATCTGGTGTTCAATGGTTTACTATCTACTATG
Source organism: Sphenodon punctatus (assembly GCA_003113815.1). Taxonomy (NCBI): domain Eukaryota; kingdom Metazoa; phylum Chordata; class Lepidosauria; order Sphenodontia; family Sphenodontidae; genus Sphenodon; species Sphenodon punctatus. Next base: position 1,817,066 of record QEPC01001209.1, read on the forward strand.
CAGTGCCTGGGCAGTGAGGTAAAGCACACACCCCTCTCCTAGGATAAAATGACAGCACCATAGATAGAGCTGCCCCTGACCTGATGCTGCATTCTAGCAGCCTAGTGCAGCTCATTTTGTCATCTTTGTGGTGTTTTGCAGAAGGCAGTGCACTGAGGGCATTTTCAGACCAGAAGCTCTCCACCCACCTCCCACCCACTATACATGTTGGAGGGCTGCAGTGTTGCCCTTTGTGTGCCCTGTAACATGTATAGTGGGTGGGTAGTGAGTCGAGAGTGTCTTGTCTGAAAACACCCTGAAATGATTAGCACTAGGGAGTGAGAGCATGGTTATCTGGGGTTGAGTCCCACTCTGACCTAGTGTGTGATTGTGGGAGAGTCATTTAATTGCTTTCTATCTTAGTATCCTACCTGTAATAAATAGCCACCTTCCAAAGAGATCAGAGAGTCAACCTAAATTCTGTAAAGAGCTTTGGATTTTCAAATGGGAGATGCCACTACCTGTCAAAGTGGTAATCATGGTTTTATTGTCCATCGTGCTTGCTGGTTGTCATGCCATTCTGCTGCAATGCTCAAACTGAATACTACCATTGCCCCGAAAAGGGTAAGGTAGATATATTTATATTAAAATAGATTACCTCTAGGGGTTGAGTGTTGATCAGCACAACCCTTGAGAAGGGCAAGGCTGGTTGGGGAAGTAGGTCTAAATAGGCCGAGTATAAACCCTAGGATGAGTCGTGACCAGGAAAGCTTCCGCTTCCATCCAGGTTACAGTAGGTGTTAACCTACATCTACAGTCCATAGGTACTGATACGTATATTTGTTTATAAGTGCTATATGATATTTTGTTATGTATTGCTTTTTTTTGCTTGTTTTATTTTGTATTTACAATTGTTACGACCTATGGTCAAACAATAAATTACTACTACTACTACTACCATTGCGTATGCACTCACACCCAAAAGGTTAGGAAGTCTTGTTTGCTGGCCTGTCTTATGCCTGCGAAATCAGCTTCAAACCTTTCCACCTCCCCATTGATTTTTAACCTCTCTGCTTTCTCCTTCCAACATGGATTCCCACTTTACGCTTTGTAGCACTAAACTGTAGTTACGTTTTTTATGTTTTGTCCCGTTTTCAGTGGATTGCTGGGATGGCCCTGACGGGATGCCGGTGATTTACCACGGACACACCTTAACCACCAAAATCAAATTCTCCGATGTCCTTGTCACCATCAAGGAGCATGCTTTTGTAACTTCTGAGTGAGTATAGCAGGACCTGTCTCTTAGCAACCACTTCACCTAGCACAGGGGTATGAATGAGACCTTCTTCCCTGAATCCCACCCCTAAGGATTTTTTGTTATAGCCTTTAGACTCAGAAATAAAATATAACATAAATCATGTTATTATTTTACTTGATTCCCTAAGTATCAGGCGTGTCAAACTCATGCTTGTAGAGATGCACTTGGGAAGTTAGTATAGTTGTTGCATATTCAAAATGTTTGTAATGCCAGGAGACTTTATTTTTAGTAAGTTGTGTGACTGTCATCAAAACTAACCACATAGAGTCAATATAGCTATTACTATTATAGCTTTGAAAGATTAGCAAAACTTGAAAAACTTGAGTTTTTCCGTATCTAATCAGACTCTGAAAAATCCAGTTCTGATCTTCTGCTGTGCTTTTCGTTTACTTCAGAAAAGTGGTTTGCACAAATCGAAACAAGCTTCTCAACTCTTTCACATGTTAGTCTGTTTCTTGATTTTGTGTGTGTGACATGGACCAGTTTCTACTGAAGAAGACGAAGAATCTGAAGTAGATGAGAAGCAAGAGCAGTTAAAGGCTGTGTTGTACAAAGCTCTTGCCACCATGTTGCAGAGTCAATAGGTGTAGCATATTGCCACACTGAATTTCTGGACCAGATACCTGAATACGTTCTGCATTCAGTAACATTTGAGAGCACTTTTCCAACATTGAGTCCTAAGTGTGTTGCTTGTTTAGTAATTCAGTCAAAATGCAATTGAAATATTCTCACCACTAATGGTACTACCTTTGAAATGTGTATCTAAAGGATTTGCAGCAAGCTATTTAAGTTGACAATAAAATTCCTCCTGTTTCTGAATAAAATTCTTCACTTTTATCTTCTCTTAACTTGTTAATGGAGACTCACTTAGGCTTTCAAAACAGTTGACATCTTGGACATAAGATGAGGAATATCTGGCAGTAATGCTCTGTTTGACTCCACTATGGTTATTGCAGAAGCAGCTGGTTGTAAAGTTGTCAGAGAGTTCTGCACTTAAACCCAGAAGATGTCCTTGTCAAGCACAGTCTGTCATATGCTTTTATCTACTTTAAGATCTTCAATTCCCACTGTTTCTTGAAGAGCTTCTTTTGTTTTTTAATAGAATTTAAAATGAGATAATTCCACCACCCCATCTTGTTTGCTAGGAAGTTTCAGTGTTAGTTTTAGCCTTACCATTCTTTTCTTCCTGCCTCTTGCTAAAGACTGTAGTAGCTACAATGTGAGTAGCTTTTACGTATTTTATAACTTGTTTTGCTCTTTTACAGATCTTATTCCAGGGTGTCCAGCTTCATAAAATCATTAAGACGCAAATGTTTTAGGAAGCAAAAAGCCTGTATTATATGCTAATTGCCTAAATTTCTACTCCTGTCAATCTTAAATAGTGACCTGCATTTAACTACTATATTTAATACAATATTTTTTAATACTCTAGAACACATTATTAAAAACTGACGTGTAGCAGTAACAGTATCATTTTAAATATTAATTTTTACCTCTTCATTGTAAGAGAAAAATATTTCATGAATATATTATTTTCAGTTTCCCCCTCAAATGTCCAGTTTTTCTGTGTGGGAGACAAAGTGGTTGGAATGGTCTCTTTTATTGGACCAACTATTGTTGGTGGAAATAAGCAAGCTTTTGGGCCACACAGGGCCCTCCCTCGGGCATGTAGCATAGACAATAAAAAGAAATATATAAACTGACCAAATGTTCTGTATGAGACTGGGGGAGAAAAGGGGGAAAAACTTTTTTTCCCCTAAAAGCTTTCAGGTTTTTTCCTGGACCCTCACACCTCAGTACTGTGGCATTCTCTCCCTAGCTCTGCTGTGTCTCCTTCCTTGATGCTTCTTATGGTGTTTAGTCGGACACTTTAAATGTCCACTCATTTTGGGTGGTCAGCTTGTAAATATTATCGAGGGTCAGAGTCCTTGAGGTGCTGAACCGCTCTCAGACTGAGCTGAAGTCCACAGGAGATGCATTTGTCTGCCACCTCTGTGCATCTAATCTGAGGAGGGCATCCATACTTAGCAGATGCTTTAATTGAAAATGTCTTCTCTGCCTTCTCTGCTTCGTGGCTCTTCTTGATGAGTCTGGCTTGTGTCCTTGCCAATAACAGTCTTCCAAACCATGCAGTGCTGAGGTGTAATTTCTCTGACTGCATGGGATTTGGGGGAAAAGCCATAACAACGAACATGGGCAAATCCATCTCTTATTAAAATTTATGATGCCCTCCTGGACGTGTAGCTGCATGAACAGACATTTATGCCACTACATGTTTGCAGCTACCTGCTAATCTCCTCCCAGCAGCTGCTGCCCAGATGGACATCCCTTGGTGCAACCCGTCTGGTTGTGGGAGAAAGATGGCATCTGTTTGGCAAAGACCTGGCAACCCAAGAATAGAAATTGCAGTAACTATGTGGGCAAAGGTTGATGCCAAAGAGAATCAAAAGCATATCCCTCCAGTCCCTCCTCCTGCCTGTCTGTTCTTGCTTCCATCTTGGCACCCTTTCAACCCCTCTCAGGAGGAACCTCATGGAGATTGATTTATTATTTATTTATTTTTAAAATGTATACTCCGCCCCTCTTGCCACAGGCAACCCGGGGCGGCTAACAACATAAAAGATGAACACAATAAAATTTGCAGGGATTAGGCAGGCCCGTCACAGAAATGCATGTCTCTATTGTCCCTGGATGACCAAAACCTGGTAGCAGGGTGGTGCACACCTCTAGACATAACCGTGGCTATATGACAGTATTGACTTTTTAGCTTGCCCCTTCAAGTCGCATCAGGCTTTCAGAATGCTTGCAAAGAGACTTGTTTAAATTAGACTAAAACATGCAGCCCCATTTGTTTTTCTTTTCTAAACCAATTTCTCTGCCTTCTCTACCTCCATGGGCAGAGAAATGTGTTAATTTAATTCTGGGGAGAGGAAAGAGAGACAAGGGCTGGCAGGAAAATGGAGCCCTGTTCTGGGACTAATAACTTGCAACTTAACCTATTCAGCCATTGATTTTTCCTTTCAGTGGAGAACACATGGTGCTGGTAAATATCAGATGGGATGATGATGATGATCACAAAGTACTGTGCTGGATGTCAGCGGCATTGTTAGCCACTAGATGAGGGTGCAAAACCCACCCTCCCAGCTGCTGCTCCAGCCCTGGCACTGCCTGAGCAGCAGCAGTGGGGGTTGGGACCAGGGGGGTTGGGACCCGGGGTTTAGCACTAGCAGGGGGAACAACAGAGGCCATGATATCCCAATGATCCAGAAAGGGTGGTGTGGCATGATATCACAATGCTCCAGAAAGGGGGCGTGGCAAAGGGACATTCTGCCCCCTTCTGACATGGCCACACCTCCTTTAGAGTATTTTGATGTCATGATGCTCTTACAGGGGGCGGGACCACATCAGAATGGTGTGACAGCACTAGCTCTTGGCCCACGCCCCACTCTAGACAGGATCCTAGTGATGCCTCTGCCTGGTACACGGTGCACATTTTAACCAGTTAACATGGGTTTGCAGGTCCCTATCAGGCATCTCTGATGTTTAACATTTGGAGGGCCTTCCTCGGGGGCGTGGGGTTGTGGGCATGTGGAGCAAGGCTCTCCTGTGTATGTTTCAATGATGGTGTAGCTAGAGGCATGAGTGGTGGGTTTAGGACTGTTCAGGGCAGAGCTAGTGGTGTGGGGGGAATGGTGATGCAGTGGGGTCAGGACTTCAGCTGTGAGTGTTCAAGCCCACCAGGAAGCATGGTGCTGGGGAAGTTGAAGGATGCTGCCAGGCCCCCAGGAGGGTTAAACTTCCTGTCCATCCTAGTGGCTGATTTCCCTTAATCCTGTCCTCACTTGTTTGCCGGCCAGGTTTCCTGTCATCCTGTCCATTGAAGATCATTGCAGTATTGCCCAGCAGAGGAACATGGCTCAGAATTTCAAGAAGGTTTTTGGGGACATGCTGTTGACCAAACCAGTGGATATTTCTGCTGATGGGCTGCCTTCCCCCAGCCAGCTGAAGAGGAAGATTCTCATAAAGGTGAAATTGCTTTGGTTCCCTCTGCTTTTGTGGGCTAATTATCTCGGATACAAAGTAATGGAGAGCAGTCCTAGCTTAATGGGAGGATCTGTCAATAGTTCTGAAGTATTAAAATGGCCTTCCTTGCTCCCCATCCCCCCCTCCTCACCCCCATTAAATTTCACTGTAACCATGTTTCAGTTGCTCTGTGAAATCCACAGTTCCCACTGAGTATGGCTCATTGACCCCCTCTAGTGGTCAGAGCCATGTTTTAAAGGTCCCTAAGCCTCCTGCTGCTGCTGTGTTGACTCATCTGGTCCTTTAGCTCAAGTGGTCAAGACTCCATATGTGGAGCCAGAGGTCCCAGGTTTAAGCCCAGCTTGACTTCCTGTTTGAGTGTTGATCCAGATGTTAATTCCCCCAAAGTTCATGGAGATTTGGTTTGTGTCCATATTTAGATTTGGCAGGTGCCCCACCCCCATACCCTTGTTTCCAAGGACCCAGTGTTCTCCTATCATCTGCTGCACTGTCTAGACATCAGCATCATTGAAACTATTGATTTCCCAGCAGCAGAGAACGCATTCCACTCCTAAAACGTAGGTTCTGCCAAAGTGAAGCATGATGCTAAATAGCTCCAGAGGAGCTAGACATTCTCTCAGATTTATCCTCCTTGCAGGAAACACCTACAGAATATGACAGGAAACCATTACTTTTCCATAGGTTCTTTTTCACAGTCCTATACAATTGAATAGGGACTTTCTACCTGTTTGTAGAACATAACAGCCTCCCAACCGGATCTTGTTCTCTAGGATTTGGGAGTTATTACTTTAAACTCCTGTTGATTTTATGGGTGTTTTTAGACATCATAGTAACTATGTATGAGTGAGTGGTTACCCTGAGGTGTAAATGCTGCCACGAACATGAAAGATGCACTGCAGCTACTTTGCTGCATGCGGGAGTTATAGTGTCCATCATGGGCCCGATGTGTGGGCATGGCAGTTTCACGGAGATACCGTGACTTCGCAACAGCTGCATGCAGCTCCCCAAGAGAACTTGGCAGCAGCATCAGGAGAAGCAGCAGAGGACTGTACCCTGCTCCTGCCATTGCTGCCCCTGCTCCTGCCATTGCTGCCACTGTTTCCAGGGACCTGGGGAAGCAAGAAAAGCAGTGGAGATTATCACACACAGGAGGTTTCCCCCAGACTTGCTTCCCTGCTGTCACTGGGCAAAGAAATTCAAATAGGCTGTTCTCTTCAGACTGTTGGGTGGTTCTGGAAAGGGTATGTCATTGTTCCTGTACAGAGCAGAGTGTCGTCCGTCTCCCCCGCGCCACACACACCCCCTCCCCCCCGGCCGCTACAGTGTTGGGATGGATTATTTACTAATAATTTAGATATGAAAGGATAACCTTCTACATAGCTCTGAGAAGCATTGATATCCCTCAGATTATGGTCATAAATAGGCTGATGAAAGGCTTTTTTATACAAAAATCTTATGATATGGTAAGCTTTCACCTTGTGATTTAGCTTGGAACATATGCATGATCATGTATTCCTGGGGGGAAATCATGGGGAAAGTCCAATTGCCCTTGAGTAAACTGTCCGTTTATTCCAGGCTAAGTGTGTATTACTGCCCTGGCATGCATGGATACCCCAGCATAATTTGAAAGCCTTGTATAAACAAAGCCACAGTCTCTCGCTTTCAAACTTCTTATTCTAGCTGACACAAATGTCTTGTTCTGCAGCACAAGAAACTGGCTGAGGGCAGTGCTTACGAAGAAGTGCCGACATCTGCAATGTATTCAGAGAACGATATAAGCAACTCGATAAAGAATGGCATCCTCTATCTGGAAGATCCTATCAATCATGTACGTTTCTCTCGGCTGCTTCTGAACCAACCCTTTCACTTCACGTTGCCTAGCAATTATTCCAGCCAATCTGATCTCTACGAGCTAAGCAATATACTAGGCTCAGCAGAGCCTGCACAGATCCATCCTGCCTTGCAAGAGGGATGCTGTAAGTGATCGGATGGGCCGTCTCCCTTTCTAGAGGATGCTAATGTATCTTGTGTGACAGAGCGGTTCCATTTTGGAGGACTACTGCACTGCATCTGCAGTGAGTTATAAATTATAACAATTCCTAATCTGGAGGCCCACAGTTAGGCGTCTAAATCCTTACTTAATAAATAGACTGATTTTTCATAGATGCTGAGTGTTACAATTTCCACTGAAGCCAAAGATTCTGGGACCAGTACAGGAACCCCAAAACTGTTTTGAGCTCCCTAGGTTTCAGGTTGACAGAATCCCCTTTCAAATATGCTGGGGAATTCTCAATCTTGGCCTTAACAAGAGTCAATTCACATTTTGGAGCCAGCCCTGCTTTGACACTATTGGCTGCAATCCACAAACCTCTTACTCGACAGTAGCTCCATTGAAGCCCCCACAGGGTTACTCTGGAGTAAACGGTATGTTGATCATGGCCATTGATAATCCCAGCTCAAGAGAGTCTGCCTTGCGTGAGTTTCCCAGCAGTTAATTTGAGAACCTTAAAATTACCAAACTAGCCCTCCTCCCTCGCCACCCTCCACTCCTATGATCTTTGCAGAGTGATTCTTGGCCTCTCTTGCCAATGTTTCCCTCTTTGTTTCCCTGTAGGAATGGAACCCACATTACTTTGTTCTGACCAGCAGCAAAATCTATTATTCTGGGGAGACGAGCAGCGACCAGGGGAATGAAGACGAGGAGGAACAAAAGGAAGTAAGGACCAGTTTTGAAGAATGGGTGCCTGAAAACAAACCAGGACCCTGTGTTAGTCGAAGATTTTGCAAGCAGAATAAATGATGCAAATTAACTAAGCCCACAAAGTCTGTCTATTTTGCATGCAAATGAATTTCCCAGCATTCCATTCCATCAGTCTTGAACATCTTTTAAAAACCTCACAAAATACCATCCACCCTTGGGTGGATCATGGATAACCTCTTCAGCAACTGTGGCCCCCTGGCCATGGAATATATACCAGCCACTAACAGTACCAGCTCCCTATTGGCCAGCTCACCATGCTGGCATCCCATTCGCTAGCTCATAGTGCTCCCCACTCAGTGCTCTCCACTCTGCTCTGGCAGATGCAATTTCTGCAGCAGTTTGCCATATGCAAAATTCTCCCCAAATGGTTGCAATCTCAGCAGCGCAGAATTCACAGGATCTCACAAACGAGGGACCTGATGTGCCAAACCTCTCCCATTTCCATTGGTGTCAGTGGGAGTTACAGAGGCTCTGTCCCTCAGTTTCCTCCACCCTGCCCAAAATAAATAAATTAATAATAATTGCACTTTGGGAGTATTAGGGAAGCTTAGGGGCACTTGTGTCCTGTCATGCTGATCATCGCTTTAAAATGACTAGGCTCCAGGAGACGTTTTGTTTCAGTAGGGAGGGTAAGTTCATCCTAAGACACAGAGAAAGTCCCACAGTGCATTTGCCTGAGGTACCACGGCTCGGTAACCTGGGAGCGGTCTCTTTCTCTGCCAGGTAAGCAACAGCACGGAGCTCCACTCCACCGAGAAGTGGTTCCACGGCAAACTGGGGGCTGGGCGCGATGGGCGCCACATCGCAGAGAGGCTGCTGACTGAATACTGCATAGAGACGGGGGCTACTTACGGCTCTTTCCTGGTGCGGGAAAGTGAGACCTTTGTGGGAGACTACACCCTCTCGTTCTGGTAAGGATCTGCACAACCCGGTACCAATCCCTTTTCCCAGCACGGAAGTGCCAGCTGGCCACAGTCACCATAGACATTCCTCTGACCGCTTGAGATTTATATCCTGCTCTGCCACTGAGGTGCTCTCTGACCTTCAGCATCTTCCTCCAGTGCCTATGTTTCCCATCAGTAACATGGGGCTAATAATACCTAACCTACAAACACGTCCTCTGCCTCCTTTGAATCCTGGAGGGTGAATCTTCAGTTGAAAGGCATTACTGGTTGAAAAAAAGACTGTCTCACTGTGTGCTAGGCCAGTTGCCATCTTAACCTGGTGTCTGTCTCTCAAGTACTGTCTACATGGAGATGTAGAACCGCCATCTGAGATAACTGCAGTAACATACCCCATGAGGGAAAGATTTCTCCTAACTCCAGGCAGCTAGTGATAGGATTGTGTTTTGACCCATATTAACGTCCCTCTCCCATGTGTTGCTGCTGCTGTTCTCACTGACCTAGCCAGGTATTGAGGACAACTTTGGGGAGTTAAACCCAGCTATCTTAGCTGAGAGGTCCATAGGCCCTTGAGAACTTAGTTCTGACTTGTTACCTGCCTGAGGAAGGGCCCTATGTGACCCGAAAGCTTGCACATTCTCACCAACAGAAGTTGGTCCAGTAAAACTTCTTCATATGAACTACTTTGTCTCCATCTCTTACATTTGGGACCAACGCAGCAACCACACTTTCTCTCTAGACTGTAGCATTAATTTTCCTGTCCAGTTTAGCAGGTTAATAGCCTTAACATGCCTACTAGGGGTGGGACATCAGGGCAAATAACGGGTACCGGTTTTACCAGTCCCGGATTTAAAAAACCCGGTTTACCGGATTAATACCGGTTTACCGGTACCGGATCTTTTCCATTGATTTCAATGGGGAACTGTGTCCCCATTGAAATCAATGGAAAAAAACAAAAACCTCCCCCTCCCAGACTGCGGGTGGAAGGGGGGACACCCCTGCCCAGCCTAGATTTTAATTTTTTT
>QEPC01001209.1:1827514-1869524 GCA_003113815.1 Sphenodon punctatus
GTGGGGAGGTAGGGTGATCCCTGGGGTGGGGTGTTGTTAAACCACCCCCCACCCCAGGGATCAGTACAGTACCAGTACTAGTTACTACTTACCTGCTGCTGACTGGTGCTGGCTCCGGGTCGCCGGCGGCGGCCCGGAGCCTGGCACGCTAGGGGACTTAGGGAAAATTTGTTTAAAATCCAGGCTGGACAGGGTGGGTGGGGGGTGTCCCCCCTTCCACCTTGGACTCGGGAATGGAAAGTGTTGGGGGGGTTCTGTGGGGTTTTTTACATTGCGGCCATTCATTTGAATGGCCACAATGTAAAAAAATCCGGCACAGGGCGGGATCCGGTACCGGACCCAAAATACCGGAATAATCCGATACTGCCGGTACACCAAAATACCGACAGTATCGGATACTGGATGATCCGGTAGTCCCACTCCTAATGCCTACCAGTAGCAAGCAGCCTGACAGTTGCCTCTCACCCAGTTGGACCACATGACAGCTGCCCTCTGCTACATTCAAACCCTCCCAAGCAGGAGTCCAGGGTTATCAGTGAGGAAGGATACAGTGCCAGGCTGATCTCTTCTTGTCCTGCATCTAGGCGCAATGGGAAGGTGCAGCACTGCCGTATCCATTCCCGGCAGGATGCCGGCAGCCCCAAATTCTTCCTGACCGACAACCTGGTGTTTGACAGCCTCTATGACCTTATCACCCACTACCAGAAGGTGCCGCTCCGGTGCAACGAGTTTGAGATGAGGCTGACGGAGCCTGTGCCACAGACCAACGCCCACGAAAGCAAAGAGTAAGGAAGGGATGGGCTGTGTCTGTAAGGAGATTCATCCAGAGCCAACCTCTTTGCAGTGCTCCCCAGTTTCCCCACCTCCTACCATGGCTCTGAATCACCCAGCACTCAGGGTGCTGGAGGAGAAGTTACCACTCGGCATGGCATGACCTGCCTGTTAGTGTAGCATCCTCCCCTAAACAGAGACTGTCTACTGGCTGGCTCCTCTGCTCTCACCGCCTGCAATTCCCATCCTTCCAGACCCTCAGCCATAGGATATTTTCAGAGATTGCCTTGCTGGCTGCACTCCCCACTGCCAGGCAGATGCATGTTGCATCTGTGCTCAGGTCAACCCTCCCTCTCTCCCCATGGAAGGGACAAGATGCTGCATAAGCCACCTCTCTCCCGATTACCGCTCTCTGAGACCTCGTGCAGCAATGGATCTGCAGACTCCTTTGCCCTCTCTTATTCTAAGGAATGGCCCTCAATTGATTCTGGGGTTCAGCTGAGTAACAAAGGTTCCATCTTAACAGTCTGTTCTATTGTGGTGTGTTTGCTTCTAGGTGGTACCATGCCAACCTCACCAGGGCCCAGGCCGAGCACATGCTGATGAGGGTGCCACGGGATGGGGCTTTCCTGGTGCGCAAGAGGAGTGAGCCTAACTCCTTTGCCATCTCCTTCCGGTAAGGCCTTCTGCTACATGGTCGGTGTGTGTGGGATGGAGAAGGCAGGGTAAGTCTTGGGGGGGGCGGGGAAGGTTTATATTAGCAGCAGGCTGTTAGCGCTTGGCACTAGAGAAGTCACATGGTACCTTAGGTGTGGTTTGGAAAATGTCCAGCGTGTGTTGATCCCTGGATCAGCGAGAACCTTCTGGCCTTTTTGAAGAGGATCTGTCATGTGGTCCAGGCTTTGGATGATGGGATGAGTTAGGACAAAGTTGTTGCTATAGGGGCTACAATCCTCTGGGTCAAAGGCCGGGCCCAGAGAGAGCCTGCTGTCAGAGAGTTGCCATATTTTCTTCTGGACGTGGGTGTCTTGCTCCCCTCCCTTACTGTGGCGGGGAGCGATCTCTCTTTCACCTTTGCACACAACAGATTACACACGTTCTGTTGAACAAGTAGTAAATTGTTTTAAATCATACGTCCAACCATCTGTAGGATTAATAAAAAATCTTTTTTTTGTCAGGGCACAACAAACACCATTACCACATGGATGATGACCACTAGGTCTAGTCTTTCCCCATAAGGTGCATGTTAAATCTCCCTCTTTTTGACCAAAGCAATGATCACTATGTAAAATAAAGTCTTGAATATTCTTTGTTCTTTTAAAAGTAAAAATGGGATGTTTTAAAAATATTGGTAATGTCTCCAAAATATGCCAATATCTATTTATACTTTGCTTTATGGAAAGACTAGGGCCATTTTTAGATGGATGCCATGCGTCCCCCTCCGCCCGCCCACCCCCGCTGTTGGGTGTTCGGGTGTAGGGGGGTATCCGTGTAAACGGCTGGCAGTGGGTGGGGGCGATGGGTTTCCGCTCAATGTTCATCTGTGTAAACACTGAGTGAGAAGGGATGGGGTGCATGTTTGCTCCTGCACAACACCCACCTCCACCCATCACCACCTCCACTCACAGAGCCCTCCGGAAAACTGGAGGAGGCCCCGTGGATGCATGTCTGTGTAAAAGAACACGCACCCACTTCCAGTTACCATGCCAAAACACCCAGCTCCCCACCCACCCCGTCCATGTGAAGAGGGCCTAGCATGATCATATGTCAAACTGCATGTAATTCTATCAATTTTGATTAGTTTTTTGGGGTGTAATAAATCTTCTCTGGATTTATGTAAGGCCTTCCAATAGTCACTTTTGATAATTTTTCTAGGATATCCTTTATTGTATAAATCCATCATTAAATGCCCAGCTTCTATCTTAAAATCTTCCAATTGGGTACAATTCTTTTGCAGTCTTAGAAACTGACCATAAGGTAAGTTTCTCCTAATGTGTAAAGGGTGAAAGCTGTCATACCTTAATAAAGTATCGCAGTCTTCAGACTTTCTATACAAAGTTGTGTGGAGCCCTGTATCACTCTCTTTAATAGTAATATCTAAATAATAAATCTCTTTATCACTGTAACACATATCAAAATACAAATTCAAAACCCTAGTATTTAGCCATTGACAAAAATCCATCAGTACCATAACATTGTTATTCCATGTGAAAAATATCAATAAAATACCGTGATGCAATAATATGGCCATAAAAAGGATTCTTATCAGATTGCTATAGATGTATTGATCTTTAAAAATCCCCATATATACATTTGCCATCTCAGGAAGATCCCATGGCTACTCCCTTAATCTGCCAATAAATCTTATTGCCAAAGGGAAAATAATTCTTGTACAAAACTGTTTCTGCTAGTTCCACCAAAATGGGTAGGTGGATTACGATGACCCAGCTTCATCTGAGGACTGTAACAGTCTCTACAGCTTCATCTAGAGGATTGCTAGCATACAGCAATTTAATATCTAATGTAATAATTCCTAATATATGGTCAAAGTTGCATACCAAAAGGCTTCAAAAAGTATCCCACATATTTTGATAAAGGTTCCAAAACTGAATTATTGCCAGAGACTATAGGTCTTCCAGGAGGAGGAAGGACAGAGACCCTTATGGATTTTGGGTAGAATTTAGAAGAGTGGATTTGTTTGTTTTTCATTAAAAAGAAAGCAATAATCTGATTCGGATATGTAACCCAATAATTGGGATTCATGTAAAAAAAAAAATCTTTCTAGAATTCTGTATATTCTTAGTAGGATTTCTAGGACAGGGCCTATAAAAACAACTCTGTCCTCCAATTGCAATAACATTTCTTTTTCATAATCTTCCCTATCAATAATGATAATGAGCGCGATCCAACTAAACCCTACCACCAACGCAAGGGATATGCGCTGGCGGCAGGGCTGAGGAGCGGCAAGCAGCCGGGAGCGGGGGTTTGTGAGCGCTGGCAGATGAAGGTTCCACCGCCCAGATGGCCATGCTCCCTCCGACGGAGTGTTGGCCACGCCCCCCTGGCGCTGGCATTAGGGATGAGGGCACAGCCCGCGGAAGGGGTTCCCTACCCTTTGGGTATACAACTAATAATGTATATTTTTGGATTAACCAAGAAGAAAGTATAAACATCATCCAAGGAAAGTTGTCTCTTTTTCACACTGTAGAAAACCTCTCTGACGAATCCAAGGAGCATCATGATGTTACTGTGTTTTGTGCAGGCGGGGCTTCCCACCCACAGGGACCCTGGTCTGAGTCTGAGGGACTTGAGTCTTGACAGGGCTCCCAAACCAAACTGAGCCTGATGGGTCCCATTGGGTCTGCATAGCTCTAAAGTCGTGGCTCTTCAGGGAGGGGGTTTCTTTGGTCATTTGCCAAGAGGCACGAGTCTAGTTTCACTTCAGCTCCCTCTCCCTGAAGATAAAAGTCAAAGTATCCTGCAACCCTGTCTTCCATGTCCTCTGTCAATGGCAGCACATTCCCCCCATCCATGACCCCAGCTTGCCCTTTTTTCTCAGACTCTCTGTCATGCCACGGGTTCCTGCTGCCCTCACTGAGTTTCATGTCCTGGTGCAAATTCTGCACTAGCAGCGCCAGCCAGAAGTGACTTGCAAGGTTCCGCTTCTAATGAGCGGCCTCCATGCTCCCTGTTTCTGCCTCTTGGTGCAGCAGCACAGCACAGCCAGGCACATGCCCCCTGCTGGATGGGGGACTGTTGACACCTAAGGCTTAGCAGGGGGAGCAGAAGTAGGGTAGGGGGAGCTGTGACTGGGAGGAGAAGGAGAGCGATGGCCAAAGGCAGATGAGCTATGATTCTGGGGGCTTAGCCCCTCCACAGTCTAGCCACACCTCGCCCACATTAAACAGCATTTTTGCTGGTCTTTGTCCACCAGGGCAGAAGGGAAAATCAAGCACTGTCGGGTACAGCAGGAAGGCCAGACCGTCGTCCTGGGAAACTCTGAGTTCGACAGCTTGGTGGATCTGATCAGCTACTACGAGAAGCACCCGCTCTACCGCAAGATGAAGCTGCGGTACCCAATCAATGAAGAGACACTGGAGAAGATTGGCACAGCAGTGAGTGCAGCAGGCGCAGGAGGGCTGGAAAAGGTTCAACATGGAGGATTCACTGGAGTCCAATGCTTGCCATCCTTGGTTAGAGGATGGGGGTGGGGTGGGAGGCCTGGCTTCAGCTGCTCTATGGACGCAGGCGTAGTGGCTGGATGATCTCTGTGAAGCCATGTTAGAGAGGAGCAGGGTTTTACCTTGGCCCCCCTCACTGTGTCGTAGGCACAGCCTGAGTGTCTGCTCCCGTGTCTCTCGCAGTAGAGTGGAGTGGGTGCCTGGCCAGGAACCCAGAAGCCCAGTCCAACAATGAGCATAATTATTACCTCCCGTGTTTTCCCCACATATTGGCTGCTTGTAAGCTATCTTCCCCACCTTCTAAATCCTGTCCTCCTTTCATGAACTAGTAACAAGTGGGATGCCAAGTGGCACAGTTCAAATCAGCCTCTGCCTTTCCCTTTTTTTACAGGAGCCGGACTATGGAGCCCTCTATGAAGGACGCAATCCAGGCTTTTATGTGGAAGCCAATCCTATCCCAACGTTCAAGGTATTTACAATGCCTCTTTACCTTTAAAAGAGGCTTATGGTCAAGAGACCCATGTTCACTACACCAAAAAATCCTAAATTCTGCAGCCTGGGAAGCCAAATTCTGCAAATTTACTGTGAGCATAAAATTTGCATAATTTCCTCATTTGCATAACTGTACCGTTATTTATGGAAATTTTACTTTCCAGGATGCAGTCTCCCAGCAATAAACACACAACCTTTGCTCCTGACCATATACTACCTCAGCGGTACAAAAAATACATAAAGCCACATACAACTCATCAGAAAAAAACCACAACAGGCAATAAATAACACACACACCCAGCAAAAAACCCAGCCTCTTCCACACATATCCCAGCAACCCGCCTTTCTCCCCCTGCTGTAGACAGTCCTCCGGAAGGGTAGCTCCTCCCACAAGCGACAGGAGGCAAAAGATCCCTTGATTCTTTTGCACATGCTCCTTAGGGCTAACCCCGCCTTAGCTCCAGTTCTTTCATCTGCCTCGGACCGGCAGGACGCTTCTTCTAACACTCCAGTTCGGGAGCGAGCAGGATCCCCAGGATAAGAACAGACGGGGCCGGAGGGTAGCATTCCAGCGCCGCGTTCCTGGAAAATGGCGCCAGGACAGGACCCAGGCTGGCTCTCCTGCAGTAGCTTGAGAGCAGGGAAGCAGGCGGCGCTTTGCATCCCGCGCCTCAGTGCCCGCACTCCCCCGTTCAGAACAACCTTCTGCCACAGCAGAGAGGTGGTTCAGACCCGGCCCTTTCAGGAGGAAGAGTAAGCTGGTGCTCTCCTCACCCATGCTGCTGCGGAGGGAGAGGGAGCAGAGGAACATGGAGGCCAACACCAGGACGGAGGTAGGTCCACTCCGTGGTGGTGGTGGGGCGGGAGCGGCTTGCTTCCGAAGGGCCCCTTGGACCCCCTCCCACGGGCCTCACTAAGGTCTGTTTGTTTCTGGCAGACTTCTCCCGCAGGGAGATAACAGCCCCCTCCAGAGGCTCCATGTGGCCCCCCTGATCCCTTGCTGGCTATTAATGCCACCATGAGCAGAATTCTGGACTCCCTGTCCCTCCTCTGGGAGGAAGAGAAAGGGGTCCTCAGACAGGGAGGGGGTCAGCACAGCAAGAGGGAGTCGGACAAAAAAGGTGGGGAAATTGCATCGGCCAACAGGGGGTGCTGTTTCCTGCCTTGTTGACTCCCCTCGGCCCTCTGTTAGTGGCAGTTTGTCCGAGAAGGAGAGAAGGGGGCTCAGAGGGGTCTCTGCCCGGAGCCTGCTCTCTGAGACGGAGACGGACTTTCCGCAGACCCTCTCGGATTTGGAGGAGAGAAGAGTGACAGGTAGCTCCTGTCTCCTCAAATGAGCAGGATAGGAAATTCCCCCTGCAATATAAGGAGAATTTTCTTGGTCAGGTCATCAAGACCCTCCAGCTGCAGGAAAGGCCCTCCAAGAACCAATCTTCTGACTCAGATGAAGGATGACAGGGAGCATATCCCCTCTGTCTAGGGCAGGGATAAGGGCTTGCCGCTCGACAGGGCGTTTGAGAAGCCAGTACTTTCAGAGTGGAAGCACCCAGGGAAAGTGGTTAAAATGAATAAGACTCAGGAGACCCTATACAGTTTTTCAAGGAAGAAAGGAGATATTTTTAAGAACCCCAAGGTGGATGCCGCCACTGCTTCCCTCGCGAGGCAGACGGTTTTTCCTACGGAAGGGGACTGCTACCCCAAGGACCCCACAGACAGAGCTGTGGATGGAGCCCTTAGGAGAGTCTTAGACTCCCCTGCGGCTTCTCTGCAAATCAATATTTTATTGTCCTACGTAGTTAGGGCCACTGTGGCGTGGGTGCAGGAGATGCAATCCATGGACACCTCTAACAGAAGGTCTAAGGTTGGCGATTGCCATGTTGACAGATGCCGCTATGGATGCCCTCTCCTGGTCAGCCTGCTCAGTGGCCCTCTCTGTGGGGGCTAGGAGGAGGATTTGGCTAAGATCCTGGCAGGGGGACGCTGCAGCAAAAGATTTGCTGGTGGAGGGTCCCTATAAGGGTTTTAAACACTTCGGCACTTGCTTGGACAAGGTCTTGGTGAACGCATCGGACAAGGCTAAGACAAAAACCTTACAGCAATTTGGGGCCAAAAAGAAACCTTTTCGATCCCCATCTTTTCGGTTTGGGGGTTTCTCCGCCCCTTACGCCAGGCGAAACCAAAATCGGGACAGAGAGGCTAGACAGTTCTTTCGGTTTTGGGGGCCAAAACAGCGCAGGCCGGACAAGTTTAGACCTCGTGAGCCCCTGGCCACTCAGCAGCCTAAGCAAGCATGACTTGCACGGGGGCGTCGAGATAGGGGGCAGGCTGCAGTGTTTCTCCAGTGTCTGTGAAAAATCAATCTCAGACACATGGGTCTTACAGCTGGTTCATCAAGGCTATGCCTTAGACTTCCATGGAACCCCAAGAAACAGGTTCCTTCCCTCCCCTCTCTCAAAAGACCCCCTAAAAGTTCTGACCATGACCACAGAAGTAAACATTGTGCTCCATAGGGGCCATAGAAGACGTCCCTCAGGAGGAAAGGGGTCTAGGCCTCTATTCTATAATTTTCTTGGTTCCCAAAAAGTCGGGCCAGTTTAGGGTAGTCCTCAACTTAAAATTGCTAAACAGATGGATAAGGCCACAAAGATTCAAAATGGAGACAGTCAACTCAATTTGCCAGGGCCTGTCGAGGGGAGATTGGATGGCATCTCTGGATCTGAAGGAGGCTTACCTCCACATTCCTATTCTGCCGGCTCACAGGAATTGGCTCAGGTTTGCGTACAACCAGAACCATTGGCAGTACAGAGCCTTGCCATTCGGCCTCTTCTCAGCACCCAGGACGTTCATCAAGACCCTAGTGACTCTCATTGCAAATCTCCGCAGGGAAGGGATCCATGTCTTCCCCTACCTCGACGACCTCCTGATCAGGGCTCCTTCTCAGGACAGGGCATCCGCGGATGTAGCCAGGGTCATTGCCTACCTGAACAGCCATGACTTTGTTGTAAATCAGCCAAAAAGCCAGTTGGTACCTTCCCACAGGATAGAAAATCTGGGGGTAGTCATAGATACAGCCTTAGACACCGTCTTTGTCCCACACAAGAGACGGGAGAGGATTTGCTCTATGGTTCTCCATCTCCTCCTTCAAGCCAGTCGCCGGCTAAGACTCAAGTAGCTGGTGAGCTTGCTGGGCCTGATGGTGTCTTGCTCCCACCAGGTCGAGGGGGCGCGTTGCAACCTCAGACCCTTGCAGCAGCTGCTCAGGCCTTTCCAGAGAGATCTCACTTTGAGAGGAAATCCCTGGGTTCGGCTCCCCTACAGCTAAAGTCCTCCATGTCTTGGTGGTAAAAGCCAGCAAGATTTGCAAAGGGGGTTCCTCTCATGGAGCCCTATCAAAAGGTAATAACCATGGACGCCAGCTTAAGGGGTTGGGGAGCGTACATGGATGACATATCAATCCAGGGACTCTGGTCCAGAGAGGAATCCAGGAACATAAACTTCCTGGAACTGAGGGCAGTTCGCCTCGCTCTGGACAGTTTTGCCCATCACTTGTCCAAGGCGCATGTTCTGGTTTACACGGACAACACCATGGCAAAGGCCTACATCAGGGGGGATCGAAGTCTCCCTTTCTTCAGAGGGAGGCCCGGTCACTCCTGGTTTGGGCTCAGGGCAACCTTGCTTCTCTCAAAGCCTTACACATAAAGAGGATGGACAACCTCCGTGTGGATTGGCTCAGTAGGAGGGAATTAGACCTGCACGAGTGGACCCTGAACAAGTCAGTGTTCAAACAAATAGCGGAAGCCTTCGGGCAGCCGGCTATGGATCTGTTTGCCAGCCAGGAGAACACTTAGGTAAAGTTATTCATGGCACGGTCATGCTCCTGGGCGGCAGTAGCCATAGATGCACTGAACCAGCGGGGGAAATTATCTCCCCCTGCCACCAATTCACGACTTACTATACCAGGGACCAGTACTGTTCGAGAATGTGAACTCGATAAAACTGACAGCTTGGAAATTGAGCGCTTAGCTCTCCAGAGGAGGGGCTACTCAGGGGCGGTACTGGACACCCTATTATCCGCTAGAAGGCCGCAACCAGGAGGTCTTATAGGGCTACCTGGAAGGTATTCTCCTTATGGTCCCTTTCCAGGAGACTGGACCCCTGTAAGGTTTCCATCCCTCAGGTGCTGGATTTTCTACAGTCCGGCCTGGACAAGGGCCTCAGACACAATACTCTGGCTAGCCAGGCTTCTGCATTAAGTTCTGTACTGAACACAGGAACTAACAAAAATCTTTCGGCCCATAAGCATATTCGCCAGTTCCTTAAAGCAGCCAAACACATTTCACCCCCGGTGGCCCACAGATGTCCCTCCTGGGACGTAAACCTGGTCATAGATGCTTTAACTAAAGCCCCCTTAGAGCCTCTATCTCAGGTCTCACTGTATGTGTTATCGCTGAGGGTCTCTTTCCTTATTGCAATCACTTCAGCCAGGAGCCTGTCAGAGCTGGGGGCCCTGTCTGTAGAAGAGAACTACTGCATTTTCCACAGGCAGTCGGTAACTCTCAGGCTAGACCAAGCTTTTATGCCAAAGGTTAATTCTATTTTCCACAGATCTCAAGAGGTGGTTCTCCCATTGGTTTGTCCAGACCCGGTACAGCCGAAGGAGAAGCTGTGGCACACGTTGGACGTGCGCCGCGCCTTAAAGATCTCTTTGGCTAGAACCCAGGCTTTTCACAAGTCTGCAGCGTTCTTCATCAGTATTCGAGCTAGTGTTAAGGGGTCTAAGGCTTCAAAAACCCTAATAGCTAAGTGGGTAGAACAGGTGATAGTAGAGGCATATAGGGCAAAAGGTAAAGTGCCACCTCTTCAGATTTGGCCCCATTCAGTTCGTGGGGCAGCTACCTCTTACGTATTCAAGGTGAGGGCTTCATATGGGGAAATATGTCGTGCTGCTACTTGGGTTTCAGTTCACACCTTTGTGAAGCGTTAGAAGATTAGAGCCTATCAGTCGGTTGAGGCGGCTTTTGGCAGATGGGTGTTTCAGGCGGTGCTGGAGCCCTCGGAGGCTGTCTGTTCCCTCCCATGGGGTCTCGAAGGCTCAAGTATGTCCCTTCTGAAGAACTGTCTGCAGCAGGGGAGAAAAGAGAATTGGTCACCTACCTTGGTGAATTATTTTCTTCTCCTGCTATGCAGACAGTCCTCCGGCCCCACCCTGACAGTCAGCAAATAAAGATCGGGGTGGGCCTGTGATCCTTCTCCCCTTTGACAGTTGTAGTAATAGTTGGGTTCGGTTCATACTGTTTTGATGTTAATGCCCCTTCCTGTTAACCCTTAATAGTCAAGCAGGTACATCAGGGGCAGTCTCTGGTGGTTGTTGTAGTTATACAAAGCAGCCGGTCCTCTGCTAAGGAACTCCTGGAGCTAAGGCGGGGGTAGCCCTAAGGAGCATGTGCAAAAGAATCAAGGGATCTTCTGCCTCCTGTCGGTTGTGGGAGGAGCTACCCTTCCGGAGGACTGTCTGCCTAGCAGGAGAAGAAAAGAATTCACCAAGGTAGGTGACCAATTCTCTTTGCCCACCCTACATATGCCAGGAACACCCTGTCCTCACCACACGCACTGTACTCACAAACGGACCCCTCCACCTGCCGCAGCAACACCCCCCCCCCCACACACACACACAAATGGAGGCTTTCCCCATCGCCTCCTTGCATAGAGAAACAGAACAAGGATACAGGTCACCCATGAGCTGTCTCACCTTAGCAGGGGAGGGGTGGGCTACAACAGCTTCTATGAAGCCTGCTGGGTCAAGGTGGCCCCTCCTTTTTAGCAGAGAACAATGAAGGGGGGGGCACTGTTTCCAAGCGGAGTGTGGAGCCTCTCCCTCCTCAGCAACAACAAAAAGGAGGCCTTTTTAAAAGCAATTGAAGCTAATCACCTGGGAGCTGGGCTGACACCATGAAAAGTAGCAGCGAACACGAGTCCCTGCTTGTGATGACCTGCTATTCCAGCACTTGGGCTTCCCCACACCACTTAGCTGATAATACCCCCATAATCCTGACCCACATTGTCCCACAGCTGTTCCAGCCCTGGTGGCCTCAACTGCTCTGCTTATGCTCCCCAACCCTACTGTCTACAAAGAAGGAATTTTTAGTGGTCAGAGGGCAAGGGCAAGTCCAAACTCTCTCTGAAGGACTTGCCAGGAACTCATCCCAACCCTCCATCTGTGTTGCTGCTTTCCTTGCCTGAACCACCAGCTTCTCCATCTGGTTCCTGATCCCTCTGTTGGTTTTACAGAACCAGGGAGGGGAGGATTTCCTTGTTGCTTGGTGGATTGCTTGAGAACTGTCTGACATGAGGCCTGTTGCTGGGTCATTTTGGCGGAAGAATCCTGCTGACAGTGGCTTTCCTGGCATGCCTTTTCCTGGCACTTTTTGACTCTAGCCTGTAGGCTGTTTTCAGAAGTGCAGTGTAATACAAGCACCCCCAGCAACCCTGGGTGAAAGTTCCTCCTCCACAGCTGACTCCTGGGACTGAAGCATTTTGGGCTTTTCTGTGTTTGGATTGAGGCTATACGGTGGCGTTTGAGCTAGAGACCTGCCAACTGCAGGAAGACCCACCTCCTGCAAAGCGCCATGGCACTCTGAGGGGCGTGGCCATATTGGAAAGGGACAGGAACACGTTAGGCCCACCCCTTTTCTTGCATTGCCGTGCCTCTTTTCCAAGGTAGCCCCACCCCTTACGGAGCATTGTGACATCACAAAGCTCCTTGGGAGAAGATGCCATCCAGTCACATCACTCAGGCCAAGCTCAGGTCCAAATTTCTGGTCTGGGCAGGGGATTTGGGTCTCCCAGTCGAACAGTTTCCCAGGAAAGGGGAAAAACTGACTCTTCCCAAGGTAAATAAAAAGATCCGTTTCTGAGCTTTAAATGATTTGCTCTGGTGACCTCTGTTGGCAGATTCAGGAACAGCTCAGCTGGAGGAGAGTGATGTCTAATTTATTGTTCGTCTCTATTTCTTCTCTGGCGGCAGACCCTAATAATAAATAATGGAGGTGAACAGCTCTTGGAGGGGACCTGATTCAGATGTGTGTCTAACTTGCAAATCCAATGCCATGGATTGTGTGTACAAAATGCCTTTGCCTGTAGGATTATTGGCAGGTGCAAACACCCAATTTGTGACACCATTGTGCATGCACAATATGTTTAGAATTGCAGATGTGCTGTTCAGAAACCAGGAAAATCTGGGATGCTTCATGCCCGTTAGAGGTCCTTGGTCTGTTCCACTGGTTTGAACTGGGCTCTTTAATTGCAGACAATCAAACCTGAGCAGAAAAATGTGCTAAACAAAATTGACACCTCTTGCATTGCTAGATTTGGGCTGTTGAAGAGAATGCACCACAGGGAGGGGAATCCCAGCTTAATATCTGGCATGGTGTGTTCCAGTGTAGGTGCTGCTCCATGCTCCTATTTGCTAAGGGATAGGGTGACAGATAATCTTCCCCTCCTCCCCTTTTTTAGCAGCTGTGCTCTTGCCTTAATCCACACTCACATCTTCCCTGCTCTTGCCTTAATACTGCTCACCCAGCCTCCTGTCCCTCTGCTGTTCTCACAGTGTGCAGTCAAAGCCTTGTTTGACTACAGGGCCCAGCGGGAGGACGAGCTCTCCTTCACAAAGAACGCCATCATCCAGAATGTGGAGAAGCAGGACGGAGGCTGGTGAGTTTCCTCATCTCTTGAGGGCACGCATGAATGTCTGTTTCCCACGACACTTAACCCCTATAAGGTGCTCTGGAGGATACCAGAATAACCAGAGAGCATTCCAGAAGTAGCTCTGCCCTCCCGTTCCCTCGGGCCAATATTTTGGATGAATACACTTGCCCCAGGATAACTATCCCCTTTCTTATCCCTGTTCTGTCAGGGCATCTTGCCTTGGGGTAAGGCTAACAAGGGACAGGGGCACCTGATCTTGAGGTGCAGACTCCTCTGACCCCTCCCCCTTGTATCCAGAAGCCACAGGAGCTCCCTGGCTGTAGTGATGGGCTGAGTCTCTTTGGTCAGTGGTCTCATGGGACCTGCACCTTTGTCTCTTCCAGGTGGAGAGGAGATTATGGGGGCAAAAAACAGCTGTGGTTTCCTTCCAACTACGTGGAAGAAATAGCCAATCCGACTGGCCTGGAGCCTGAGAGAGAGGTGAGCCTCCACCTAGGAGTGGGGTGGAGGCAGGGGAGTAGGATGTTCAAAGAAGTTTTGTATCTGGGTTTAGAGGTCAGAGGCAGATCCTCCCTCCTGGCTGGAGCTGGGTTGAAATCCTGATTCTGTATTTCAGTTTCTGTGTTTGACTTGCTCTGTTCCTGCTGCTGTTCTAACCTGCTCAGAGCTACAGAGAAGGGGTGGGCATGCAGGGGTAAGCTCTTTGTCTTATCGGCCTGTGATCTTTTCCTAGCCACAGCTGGATGAGAACAGCCCCCTGGGAGACCTGCTGGGAGGCGTCCTGGATGTGCCATCCTGTCAGATCGGTGAGCAGCTGGAGTGGGGAGCGGGGGCATTATTTTCATTTTCCATTCTCCCTCCTCCTCTCCCTTGCTGTCTGTTCCCTAGATTTTGTGGGGCACAGAGGGCTGCTGTTGGCACTGCCAGGATTGAGCGTGGGCCCCACAGAAAGGTCAACTGGCGTGAAGAGGCCCAGTCTCTCTCTCCTTCCTCTACAGCTTCTGTGCCCCTGGCAACCAGTCATAAATCCTCTAAGCCTCCCCTCACTTGTGTAGTGACTCCCACCCTGCGGGAGCCTAGAGCATGTGATTTTCCTTCTGCTAGCGAAGGACAGAACCTCCCTTTCCAGAACCTGCTTCATCTGCTAAGGGACTGCTTTAAAATGCTGCCAGCCCACCCCCTACGTCGGCTGTGAGAGGGAATCAAACCAACCCCCCTTCATGGCATTGGGTCACTTTTGCCTCTGGCAGCTTCTTCCCTGGCTTCTGTACATGCAGTTGCTATGGAGATAATTGTAGGCCAAGACCGGACCATCTGAAGCAAGACCCCCACAAAGAATTCACTCAAAGCTAAAACAAGCTCCTCCCAGGATGGTTTTCTTCCTCTTCCTGGCTAGGCTGGATGAGGCGTCCTCTCTGAAATGAAAACCAAGGTTTGAGCCTCCGCCAGCAAATGCCCCTTGCCTGCCCTAGGTGTGTGCATGCATGTGGTTTCCCCCATTGCTAACCTTTCCCCCTGCTCCCTCTCCCACCACAGCCATCCGCCCTGAGGGGAAGAACAACCGCCCGTTTGTCTTCTCCATCAGCATGACCTCTCTGGCACGCTGGAGCCTGGATGTAGCGGCGGACTCGAACGAGGACCTGATGGACTGGGTGAAGAAGATTCGTGACACAGCCCAGACTGCGGATGCTAGGGTGGGTCTGGGAGCCATAGCATGTTGTAATCCTTGGGGATGACACAGATCTTTCAGGGTCCATGTGACCAGCGTAGGGCCTTCCCCTGCCCTATGGGCTGTTCTAGGAAGGCGGGCTGATTTACAGCAGCATTCTCAGGGTGCTTTTATAGGATCCCACTCACAAGCGGGATCGTAAAGTGCCGGCATATCCCCCCCGCCTTCCGCTGTACGCCGTGTCTGATGATCAGAAGATCATCAGACACGGCGTTGAGGCTTTGTGCGCATGCGTGCCCTTCTGCGCATGCGCACTGGGCCAAAGAACCTGGAAGTGCGGCGTAAAGCCGGCACTTCGGGGATCCGCATCGGAGGGGGCAGGATCGCCTGCCCGGTCTGACGCGGGGGAAGATCCGAGTTAGACTTTTAAACGAGCGCCAAGAAATTTGGCTGATCAAAGGATCAGCTGCGTTTCATGTCTCGTTTAAAAGCGCCCTTAGGCTGGACCCAGTAGCCATTTTGTGAATGTAGTTCAGGGAATACAGACAGACACTCAAGCTTGGAACCTCTTCCTGTGGAGGGAGCGTCAATGATGTCTTCTGATCCCAGCCACCATATCAAATCGACTATGATTGGGGGAGGCTTGGCAGGCCAAAGAACTCCTCGCTTGAGGAATTTGGGATGGAAATTGATGTGCCAGGGGGGCTGCTGTTTCTGGTTCTGAGCACAAGGTGGAGGTGGAAAGCTAGGGTAGGATTTGGAGAAGTGGCCAAGGAGCAGAAATCCCCTTGGATCCCACTGAGGCCTCTGCTCCCAGCTGCCAAGGGGCTTCTGAAAATGCTGCTACCGCAGGACCCAGCTTATGTTCCTTGTGACTGGTGATCTAGCATTGCCCCTCAGCCAAGGTTACTGCTGTGTCCTCGCACCCTCCCAGTCCATGAACCCTGATACCTGTGTCTCTTGGCAGCTCTCGGAAGGGAAGATGATGGAAAGGAGGAAGAAGATTGCACTGGAGCTGTCGGAGCTTGTCATCTACTGCCGGCCTGTCCCCTTCGATGAAGAGAGTATGTGCACATTCCCTCTGCCCATGTTAGATTAATTCCAATGCAGGGAGGCCATATATGTTATAAACCTCTACCATGCTCTATCTGCCCTCTCAGACTCTGATGCTCATTAGATTTAGGCAGGGATTGAAGTTAGAGCAAATGGGGCCTGTCATGAATAAAATTGGGTCCCAGGTGGCAGAAATCTCCCAGTTGGTCTTAAGAGGTGGGGAGCACATCCAAAAGGGACCTAACCCCAAACCAAGGCAAGAGGGGTGACTGCAGGTCTGGAGGTGCATGTGGGGTTGATATTTGGGGGGTTGCTTAGGGTGTTTAAGTCCTCCCTTCTCACTGAAGCTACAAGGAGTTGTATTCTCACTCTTCTTGGTGGCTTGAAAGCCATGTGTCCCCATGCCCCTGTGGGAGAGGAGATGGAGGAGTACTGAGAGCTTGAGGTGGGGGTGGGGGGGAGTGAACCCCGTATGTCTCAGTGGTAGATGGGCTAGTGGAGGAGGGGGCACTGCTGTGAAGGGAGGAACAAGGTACACTTGGGTTCCGTGAATGAGAAGTGAGGCAAGTCCCTAGAGCGCAGAGGTTTGTCCAGGCAGGGGATGGATTCAGAGACTTCTTTCTCCACTAACATTGGGGCCCATAGAGCTGAAATGGATAGTTAATTCCGTATCCGCAGTTAATAACTGAAATTTTGGATATCAAATTGGCTAACAAAACAGAAACGAAAGACTGCAGCAGTTCACTGAAATACCACTTTACCATTACTATGCGACCAATCCAGTTTTCTGCATTCCATCATTGCCGGTTTTCTCCTGGACCAATAGCAAAGCTGCATCTAGCAGATTTGAGCCAGGTATCCAGTGGGGAAATGAGTTAAACTTAACCAGGATTCAGGGGAGTAAATGGGAAAGGAATTATGGACCAACGGAACTAGCTGGTAACCTTGGAACAGACAATACAGTAAATGGCGCAAAGCGGAAATAATGTGGTACATTGGCTAATCAGAAAAACTTGAATAATAAATGGATACCGCTCAGTAAGTGATCGCTATGGGTGAGGATCGGGACTGCAAATCGGCCGGTTACTGGATACTACGTGGTTAACCATTTCAGCTTTAGCCAGGGGAGCTTTGGTGTTCACTTGGGTGGAGCAGAGCAGGGATGGGGATACAAACTCTTCTGGTGTTAGTTGGTGCTGTTCTCCTGGCCAGTCTGGCGGTCAGAGCCACCCCTCTGGTTCTGTGTCCTAGGAGACAGCGCTGTCATGTAAGTACCCCCACCTCATCTCTCCCACTACACAGAGATTGGCACAGAGAGAGCCTGCTACAGGGACATGTCGTCCTTCCCTGAAACCAAGGCTGAGAAGTATGTCAACAAGATCAAAGGCAAGAAGTTCTTGCAGTACAACCGGCTGCAGCTCTCCCGCATCTACCCCAAGGGGCAGCGCCTCGACTCCTCCAACTACGACCCCTTGCCCATGTGGATCTGCGGTAGCCAGCTGGTGGCACTCAACTTCCAGACCCCAGGTGAGAGCCACTCTCCAGCAGGAAAGAGCAGCAGCACTGGGGGGGTTGTGCAAGCTTCTATGAACTCTGTGACCCAGATCCCTGTATGGTACCGATCTGGTGTAACCAGGCTTCCCCTTTGTGAGATCCCCAGTGTGGCAGACATTACTGGTACAAAAAGTATCTTCACGCCCAGCACTGCAGCAGCCAAGGGGCAGGGTAGGACACTCGCTTCATTAACAGAGCTTCTCAGGGTACCTTATCTGGTCCGTGGAACCGGCTACAAATACAGCAAAGCAAGATTTTTATACCCACTGGAGCTGTGATCTCCTGTGTGGGGGGAATGAGAGGGATGGGATGACTGTGATGCACATGCATTGACTGCAGAGTTTCTACAGCCGGCCTAGGTGCATAGAGACAGAAGGCGCTTGCCTTGTGCAACAGCAGGCAGCCTGTGCCACCCTGCAGCCATCTAGGTGCATGCTGGTTCCTGACAAATTTTGATGGGTCAGAGTGGTCTATTTAGCCCAGCTTGGGAAATCCAATGTCCTCTGCAGCAGCAAGAGAGGCTTGCCTTACAGGCTCCTTCTCTGCTGGGGAAGCTAGGGTAGATGATATCTCCTATTGGACCAACAAACGTTGGTGACGGTAGGCAAACGTTTAGGCCACATAGGATCCATCGGGTCTGGGATCCCTGACAGCGGGCCCTGTGTAGCATGAAAGCTTGCCTTCTCTCACCACCATAAGTTGGTCCAATAAAAGAGATTGTTTGAACTAATTTGGATCATCTCTTATATTTGAGTCCAACACAGGAACTATACCCTCTCCCTCCAAGGGCCGATAAGCTCTGGAGCTGCACATTTATTGTGCTTGAAAGGTTTCAAGTTTTGTTTTTTTAACTTTTATTTTTATCTGGAAAATTTCAGAACAAAATAAGAAATTTCAGATTGTTTTTTGAGGGCTTTCCCCTCTCCTCTCTTTCACTTTGAAGAAATATTTTTGCCTCCTCAGAAAAAGCATTGTCTCCCTCTTAAAAACAGTACCTGTAAATTTCCCTCCTTTTTTTCTGGGAAGAGAAAGTGTGCTGAGGAAAAGGGGAACCAAATGAAAATTTTATTTTCTATTTTCTTTCAGAAAATTAAAACTTCAGCCATTTTTTTAAGTCCCCCCCATCCCAGTTTCGATTGGGGGTGGAGGGGAGGAAGCGTTGCAAATTGGGCTTTGGAGCTACCATTCACTTTCTCTCTCTCAGACAAGCCAATGCAGATGAACCAGGCCCTGTTCATGTCCGCCGGCCGATGCGGCTATGTGTTCCAGCCGCCCAACATGCGTGACGACATCTTTGACCCCTTTGACAAGAGCACACTGCGTGGGGAAGAGCCGCTTTCTATCTCCATTGAGGTTTGTGCGGCCTAACAACCACCTGTTTCTGACCTTGTGAAAGCATTGAATGTCCCCCTCTCAGTACCAGAGTCACCACCCCACACTGTATAATGGAGAGAAAAGAGTCGTCTTGGTTTGATAGAGCTCCTGCTGGGAAGGACTGTCTGGTGAAATGCATGAATTAATCCTCAGAACAGAAAGGGTGGGCTGTGGCTCAGGTGGTAGAGCACATGCTTTGCATGTACAAGGTCCCAAGGTCAGTCCCCAGCATCTCCGATTCAGGGGGTAGCAGACCTGAGTGAGGCCTCTGCCAGAGACCTTGGAGAGCCGGATTTGAAACCCTGCTGCCGTGTGGGGTTGTGACACTACTGGGCTAAGATGGACCATTGATCTGACTCATTTAGGCAGCTCTTTCTATCTTTATTGGGGTAGGATCAGGAAGTCAGATAAGCCATATAACCTGGGCTCTTAGCGAAGTGGGAGTTGCACTCTGAGACTGGCATGCACATAGCATGGGGCGACAGGGCAGCATTTCACTACTGCAAGGAGTTCCAAGAGTTTCCAGCTCCAATCCTACTTCTGGCCACCACGGACTCAGCAGCAGCACGTAGACTCCACCACAGAAGTGCTGGTGTGCTCCAGGCCAAAAGCAGTGACTTACTAGGGCTTTCTAACAGGCCAGATTGTGGAGGCTTGAAGAAGCAGGGTCTGATCCCACAAAATATTGCAAAGTGTATCCTGCCTTCATAAACCACGGCAGTGTTGAAAAGGTGTCGTCTGCATTTCAGCACCAGGTGATGTCATCTCTGTGAGCGAGGATGAAGATCCTGCCCTGCCAGAGACTTGTGCCCAATGCGTAAGGGCACAGACAGAATTACATTCGGAGGGGAGGGACAGGGAGTGAAAGAGTGTCTTTGCTCCGCCCCTTTTCTAATGTGACCACACCCTTTCCCAAGCATTGTGATGTCATAACATTCAGAAAAGGGTATGGTTACTTCAGAAAGGGGTGGGGGAGGGGGGAGGGGCAGGTGGGAGCCAGTGGGGTGTGACTGCAGTCCTTTGTGCCCCCCTCCTGGTGCCCATGCTGATGCACAGTTACTCCAGGGCACAGGAAGTCTCCTCTCCGCTCCCCCGTCTTGCTTCTCCTTTGCACCATGCAACTGGCAGGCTTGCAGCCCAGCCATCATAAGAGGCAGTTTGGGGGCTAGCTCCTTTCCCCCCTTGTGCTTCTTAGCCCACTCCACACTTCATGTCCCTTCCCCTGACCCATCCTGCCCTGCACTTACTCTATGGGTGGTGCATTCCTGGTCACGACTGGGGTTGCAAAGACAAGGGCAGTATTTTGCCTTTGCTTTGAGCAGCCAGTCGGTACAGAGTTTAGGATCCATTTGGATGGAAGGGGTTGTGTAGTGAGGCAGTTAGTGCAGCGGGAAGGGAATGCAAGGATTCTCTCTGCAGTTGGCTGGGCACTCTGGGATTAGAGGGAGGAGACTAGTTTCTTCAGAGCAATTCCAGTGCCACTGCTGCCACCCCCACCCTGCTCTGTCTCCTCCCAGGCAGGGTCTCACGCAGTTTTCTACCAAATATTGATTGGCCATGTTTTATCTTGGTCTGGATGATAACCTGCGTGGTTTGGATGTTTGCATTAACCTGCCCAAGACACACACACAGGCCCAGGTGCATTATTCTGCCGTCGGGCCACAGGCCCCATGTCACAAACCTGCTGCACTAACTGCCTCACTACACAAGAAGTCTCTGCTGAATTTCCTGTCACCAGCACGTGGCGCCCTCCGTTTACAGATTTTTTTCCTCTTCCTCCTCCTGAACCTTGTTCAGTTACGAGACCTAGCTTGGCTGCTCTTCGTTAAGGTGTGGGTGTGAATCTGGTTTGAGAGGGAGATGAAAACAAGGCCTTCAGGCTTCTGGCTGAAGTAATTTTCTCACTGGGGGTAAACATTAAAACCACAGTGACCCCAGCTCTGGGTTTCTGCACAAAGTATAATGCCAGTTGGATCAATTGGACTGGTGCTACGTTACCGCCCAGCTGGACAGCAGACTGCTTTCATCCAGAGGCTTAGACCTGAAATGAATATTCAAAGTAGATTTGCATTTGAGTGAATCTGAAAGTAGCATTTGCTTCTATACTCGTTGGCACTTCTGAATCTACTTGGTTCTTCTAGGGCTGAAATGGGTAGTGGATTTGCTACCCGCGGGTATTCTCACCGGCATGTGGGAACTCCCTGTGGGAATTTGTCGGGCTCCCGCCCACTGGTGAGAGTATCTGACGGGCAGCAAAACCACCCTTCCACATGCTTCCCCTCAGCAGCTTACCTGAGTCCCAGGGGGCACAGCAGAGTGGCTGGCAGAGCCGTGATTGTCCAAGACAGCAGAGGGAGCTGCGGGGGGCGGGGGTTGTAATTGCAAGAGGGGCCCCTGGAGGGTGGGGGCTAGAGGCCTGATTGGCTCCCAGTGCGAATGCAGGTCTCTCTCAAATGAACCAGAATGTATGGGCACGCTTCCAGTTCATTCAGGAGGGGCTTGGGCAGATTCTGGGAGCCAGACCAGGCCTCTGCCCCCTCCCTTAGACAATTGCTGCTTTGCCTCCTCTCCTGCCAGCTGCCCCTATTGCTGCCCCCCTGGGAAACCCAGGGAGTAGGGAGAGCTGAAACAGGCCCCTTGTTGGCTACCATATCATTTGATAGGAATTCCTGTTTTTCGGGAGGCCGGTTTCAGTGCTAGGTTCTTCCCTTTGGTGTTTTGGCCTCAGTTTGTTACTTTGCTGTTTTGTGTTTTGGTACCTTGTATCTTCCTTCTGTGGGATTATTGGTTAGGGTCTTTTTTGAATTTCTGAAGGTGAATGTGATTGGTCCAGCTCTGTGATGTAATGCAGCAATCCTGAGTAATGAAGACCAAAGTAACTGAAGTCAACAAAGGGGTGAATAATGTAGAAAATAAAATGGCCAGTTTCGCCACGGGGACCAAGACGGATTTGAATATTTGCTCATGGCAACAAGAATGCAAATTATCTATTGCAAATAGGAAAATGTCCTACTGGTTCCAGCCCTAGTTTGAGCCAAGCTTGGTAGAGCATATTGGTTCTGTGAGAGGCTGCCTGGGTGTCGGTTTGGCCTTACTCTCAGAGAAGCGGTCTCAGGCTTGCTGTTCTGGGTTATCTGGAGGAGGTAAAACCAAGCTCTATGCTCTGGAAGGGAGAGGAAATGTGGGTTTAGCGAACGGGGCGGCTTGGGTTGGCAAGGCAGGGGCAAGCCAGAGACTTATAGGGGGATTTTCCAAGGCAAAAATCATGATTAGGCACTGAGCTCTCCTAGGAATGTCTAGGGAATTAGCATCCGGATTCCAGTTTGACCTTCAGAAATCGTCTCCTGGCTCCCTATGCTACAGTATTTACGTTTGTGTAATGGGGCTCCTGTGTAGACCAGGGGTGGGAAACCTCCAGCCCCAGGGTCAAATCCAGCCCATAGTTCTTTATGTTGGTCCCCTTCCATTTCCTGGCTCTCTGGCCCATGGATCCATCCCCTACCCTCAAGCACTGAGTGAGCCCAATGGGAAGGGAGGGGAGAGGAGAGGAGGGCATGCACTCGATGATACGGGGATGGATCCACGGCACAGATCTGTGTTCTGGACCCTCCCTCTTCCGCAAAGCCCACCCCCAATTCTTCTCTGGCCACGGAGCTTGTACTAGTGTTCAAAGGGGCCTGCAGGAGGGAGAGGATTCCCAAGCCCTGCTTCAGCCCAGCAATAAGCCCGTCATGGTGGGGTGTTGTGTATGTTGCACTGAGAGATACAAAGTCACCCAGTCTGCCTTCCTCCTCTCTCTAGGTCCTTGGTGCGCGACATCTTCCCAAGAATGGGAGGGGGATTGTTTGCCCTTTTGTGGAGGTCGAGGTGACTGGGGCTGACTATGACATTGCCAAGCAGAAGACGGAGATGGTGGGTGAGTGCCTTGCCTGGGTTTGCTCTCTCAGTTCAGCCCGGGCACGTGCTCATGCTGAGCTGTTCTCATCTGCAGAAACAGGAGGCACCTCTGACAAGTGCCTCTCCTTGTGCTATAAACTGTGTCCTATTGGGCTGGTGTGGCTAAGGCAGCACCGCATGCCTCCACCTTTGACTTTCCCAGCCCAATGATTCAGGTACCCATTCCCAGCTGGGTGGATGGAGGCAACTATCCAGTGTGAGAACAATCAGGATTTGAACCCACTGCCATCAGGGATGCAGCCAATTGCCCCAGCCACTCAGCTGCTGTGCCTCTCAAATTTAAACTGGGCTGGAACCTGATTTGTCATCTGACACTTGGGTTCCCTCTACCCTGCTCTCCTTTGCTGCTGCTCTCGCCCTTGGTTCTTTATTTAATGACAGCCAGGAAGAGGCCCAGAAAGGTTTGTCTTAGCTCTCGCCATTAACTTGACACATACGTGAGCTGTTTGATGTGGTGAGGAGTGTTTCTCGCTCGGAGAAGTGCTCAGCTAACCAAATGGGGGGTGGATGCTCTCAGTATTGTGCTGCACAAGAGGGAGGGGATTTGGCCAGCTTGCGATGATAGCCTGTAAGCGTACCCGGCTACTGGGAGCAGCCAGGTAGACCAGAGCTGAGCTAGCCATACTCTCTTGTTTGTGTGCTTGGCGGCACAGTGGTGGATTTCACGGTTTTCCCTTTGGGAGTCAGCTATGGTGAAAATCATCCTGGTATAAAAGAGCCAGTGAAAGACCTAGGCACCACAGAAACCCGGTGGCAGTGGTTTTCCATTCCTGAAGGTGGGGGGTGGGTCTTGGGTTGCAGAGGCAGGAGTGGGATTGGGGAAGCAGTGGCAGCTGAGGAGCAGGGAGGCCACACACCAAAGCTCGCTCTGGCAATCTACTCTAAGGCCACTTTCAGACATGCCCCCCCCCACGCATATTTGTGGGGTGGGGGGAATGCGCAGCCCGAATATGTGTGGGAATCGGCTGGTCTGAAAGGTCCCCCCCTTCCCCCCCATGTGTCTCTGCCAGCAAAGCCACGCAGGGAGGCCTTTCAAACCGGCTGATCTTCGTGCATATTCGGGCGGCACATCTCCCCCCCCCCCGCAGCCCAAATATGCGTTGGGGGGGGCATGTCTGAAAGTGGCCTTAGTTGCTCCCCAATGTTTGTGGAGCAGCTTGGACAGGGGCAATCCCAGCTCCAGGGACCTGTGTGCACTGTGTTTTCCTCCTTGCTATCAATGGGAAATCTGTAAACCTGAGCTCCCACCCAGGAATGGAGGAGTCTGCTCTTGGCTCCACAAGACTGGGACCCTGGAGAGCCCTTGTTCCCTGCTGTGCCTTATGTACCCAGTTCAGGTGATTCCTGGACTTACTCAAGGGGGTAGGGGCCTGGATATTTAAAAACGTTTGCGTTTTTTGGCCCACAAAAAGGTTGAGAACCACTGTCCTATGGGACTTAGGCAGTGCATAGGCCTTGTGTTGGGCCTCTCTCTGCACAGGGGTGTTTCTCTCCCTAGCTGACTGCGGATGGGAAACAGCACAATCTCCAGCTATCCACAGCCTGGGTCTCTCTTGCTGGAAAGAGCCCTGCAAACATCAGGCTTTTAAAATGTTTTCTTTAAAGGCATATTTCTTCTGTTCCAGGTCATGCTGTTTAAAGCAGACCTCTCGCAGGTGCTGGAGACTCCCTGGCACTCTTTATTTTAAAAAATGAGTCAATATCAAAGGATTCCAGCAGACAGGATCCTTTTAAAGACCATAACCATGTCAAATCATTTGCATTCATTCTCTAGAGGAAAGCGAGGCGAATTCCTTCCTTTCACACCCCGTAGCATGCTGGGGGCTGCTCAAAAATGCTTTTAAAGGCTGCCATGTGTTTGAGTGAATTCAGCAAGGAGAGGCTAGCTAGCTTGGCTCACCCACCAAAATGGCAACAAGGCAGGGGGGCAGGCCAGGCCAGGCCTGTGAAAGGCAACCTGCTTAATGCTTATACAAGAGACCAACATGGAGTCTCCTGGATTCTGCTCCCTCCTCTGCTGTGCATTTGTGTGATTTGGGGCAGATAACTTTAACCTCTTTGTGTCTCAGTTTCCCTATCTATAAAATAGGGTTTGTTTACTATTTAGTCATCTGAGGGAGGGGAAGTGATTAAAGTCCCCAAACTGATCATCAGTGCCAGGTAACTGCACAAGAGAGACTGTGGATGGCTTTCTTTGCCACTGTGAAAATCTCTCTTTAAGTGGAAACTAATTCTTCAGTCCCTACCTGGAGAGGCCATCTCAGATTGGAGCTCGATGAAAACATTGTGAGAGGCGGTCCCCGCTCCGAGACCTTGCAGCTGACAAGGCAGCTGGAATGGGAAACAGAGGCGTGGGGAGTGAGTTGCCCCAGCTTCTCAAAAAGGTCATTAGTAGAGACCATATATCCCAAGTGTCATGCCAGTGCCCCCTCCACTGCTTCTCTGTGGTCTGTAACTACCCTTTGGTATGCTATCTGCCAGCACAGTGCTCACCCCAGCTGCAGTAGGTGATCAATACCTCGCTTACTAATACTGCACCACTTCATTGCCAAGGTTTGCACTAGAATCGCTGCACGAGTTCTCTTGCATTCTCTGTAGTGAGCAATTAACTAATGAGCAATGCACACTCCTGCTGGGATTGATCGTGCTGGGACAGAGACAAAGAAGAAAACAGGCAGCCAGCTCACCGCCTATGGCACTAAAGAGAGCAGAAAAGTCTGTGTTTGCTGACTTGATCTGGAAACAGTCTGCTCCAGAGAGGAGCTTGGAGACAGTGGAGGGAGAAATGAGCCACCTGGGATTCAGGAGCAATGGGGATTATGGTCCAAGTGTCTCCTATTAAGTGTATTAGATACCAACCACCCACAGATCAAAAACTAACCAACCATAACTGGGATTTATGAGCAATCGGGATTTTTCCAGTGCAGCCCTCTCCAGGGCCTCACCATCATGTGAATTTCTGGGCTGCCAGATGTGGACCCACTGCTGCCCTGGCCCGGGTAGGCAGCTGGCCCAGATGTGGTCTCCCAGAAGATCTCAGGCCCACAGTCCAGGCCATCTGTTCCCGCTGCCATCCCCCTCTGGAGAACAGGAGCCGCCATGGTCTCAGCAACAGCATGTGGACTGCACCAGGGAAGTGCTGGTGTGCACCAGGCGAAAAGCAGTGACTTAGTAGGGCTTTCTAACAGGCCAGATTCCTGAGACTTGAAGAAGCAGGGTCTGATCCCTCTATATTACACAGTGTATCCTGCCTTCATAAACCACAGCAGTGTTGAAAAGGTGTCGTCTGCATTTCAACACCAGGTGATGTCATCTCTGTGAACCGGGATGAAGATCCTGCCTTGCCAGGAACTTGTGCCTGATACATTTTCTCTGACCCCCGGGAGAGGGGGCAGGGTCTGTTGAGGGTGGGCTGGGGGAGGGCTCATCGCCCGGCCTGATCGGGCGCATGTCCATTCAGTGCCCCAAACTGACATGGTCCAGGGTGGCCCCTGCTCTCTCGGCTGCGTAGCCAACGTTCAGTTGCGCATCTGTTATCACCCTGTGTGTTGTGTGTGTGTGTGTGTGTGTTCACTGCCTTTAAAGAACTCCTTTTACTGGTCTTTGCCTCAAGGATGGAGCTATAAGAGTTACAGTCAGGGGCTGGGGCACCACTAGCTACCCCCCTGCTATGGTCCCTACTCTTCAAGCGAGGGTGTGCCTGAATACAGATTGCAGGTTTGAGTCTTGTGTGTGGTATGGTTGCCAGAAGTATTGGAAGCAGCAGAACTCAATCTGACGGAGGCTTTAATATACAAAACTGAAACACTGCCTTCTGAGAATTTCCCCCTGCAAAAAGAGTCAGTCTGTTGAATTCACGAAACCGACAAAGCGGATAATCACTGTGATTCATTTCCGTTTTGTCTGACCCCCACTTCAGTTATTTCAGTTTGGTTATTCAGTAATTTGGCTGCTTTGTTGTCTTGGCTACACCATCCCAGCATTCTTAGCGCTGTTGTGCACGCACAGCTGTGGAAACGAACTAACGGCAAAAGCGAAACAACCGGCCTGAATGGCCAAAATGGTGAAATAGACAATGAATGGAAATGGAGTATCCGAATAATACCTCTTTGGGTTGTAGATTGGCTGCAATCCCCAAACCCTAACTCCAAGGGAGTCCTCAGAGATGGCTGGTTTGAGGATTGCAACTGTTGTTCAGATATTCGAACGGCTATCCAAAAATGCAATTAATATCCACACATTTTAAAAATGGAAATTCATTTCTGCTCTAACGGAAAAGCAAGCTTGACATTAGATGGGGGAGCTATTGGGCAAGAAGCAGGGTTGCTAAAGGGTTCTGCCTCCCCATGGGCCCTCAGACAAGCCTTGGGCAGTGTTTGTATGTCTGACATCACTCCTCCCTTGTTTGTTTCTGGGCTGCAAAGAGAAGGGTCTTTGTCTTTCCCTCTGTTTCCCCTTCCCTGTCTCCCCTCTCCATCGTCTTTAGATTGTAAGCTCTCGGGCAGGGACCGTGTCTCTTTTATTCTCTGTAAAGCGCCAGGTACATCGCTGGCGCTATATAAAAGCTTATAATAATAAATAATAATAATAAAACGAATAAATTAATAATAATCCATCCCCATCCCCGGCCCTGGAATACCATGCCCATATGTGCTGATCAGAGCAAGCTGACAGTAACAGACGGGTTTGCTGCACCTGGAGCAGTGCCTTGGTGGGTGTGCCAAGGCAAACAGGATTTGTGCCTAAGGGAGAGGCTTGCGGCTTTGACTCCATCCTTCCCGGACACACAATGATCTAGATGCCCAGTGTGTTTTCCGAGCAGCCGAATGGGGGAAGCGGCATAGTGACTGTGCGAAGCCTGGTTTGCTTGGATTTGATTTGTTTTGTTTTGTTTTGTTTTGCTTTGTTTATAATAGTGGACAATGGTCTGAACCCTGACTGGCCCCAGAAGTCCTTTCAGTTCCAGATTAGCAACCCCGAGTTCGCCTTCCTGCGCTTTGTGGTGTACGAGGAGGACATGTTCAGCGACCAGAACTTCTTGGCTCAGGCCACTTTCCTGGCAAAAGGCCTGAAGACAGGTACGCTGAGAGATGCCAGTGTAGCCTAGTGGATAAGGTGCTCGACTTGGCCACAGTTCTTTGGCTTTCAGCAAGTCACTCTCAGCCTCAGTTCCCCATCTGTAAAATGAGACTGTGTATGTGCATCCCTGTCTTTCCCACCATTTCCCTTGTCTGTCCTAGGTGGTAAGTCCCTTGGGGCAGGGACCTGTCTCTAACGGTGACTGTTGTGCAGTAGGCACATTGCTGGTGCTCGATAAATAACACTGCCTGCCCTCCATCCCACAGACTTGAAGGGAGGGCCCTTTACCTAGGGCAGAGTGAAGATCTGTGACCCAAGCCTGACAGAGCCTGTTGGGCCCGGGCTGGGTCAGACCCATCTTCCCCTCTTTCCGCAGGCAGTGTAAGACCTGGCTGTTCCGCCAGGCCTTTGGTGAGGGAGATGGGACGGGTGGGTTGGGTTAGGGATGGGCTTTGTGGTTTGGCTAGTGGGCTTTTTAATGAATAATGTTGATTTTAAATGGTTTTTATTATATGCTTTTAGAATGTTGTTAGCCGCCCTGAGATGCTTTTAAGCAGGAGGGGGCAACATATGAATTTAATTATAAATAAATAAATGAATGTCACGGCATTCCGTACGGGATGTGGCCACATTGTATAGTGGCCATAGCCACACCCTTTTTCTGAGGCAGCCCCACCCCTTTCCTTATGTGGCCCCACACCTCTTAGAGAGTTGGGGAGTCACGACGCTCTGTGGGGGACAAAGCCACCTAATCACAACGGGCGTTGGCCCAGCTGTATCTGTCCTGGGCTCAGGGCAGCCTAATTTTTGGCCCAATCAGGACTCTTAATTTGTACTAGTTAGTAATGCTTCTGTCAGCCAGCAGGTGCTTGTGCGGCAGTGGGGTGGCAGTGTGGAGTGGGGAGGAGCTGCTGCCTGTGCCCCCGTAGTAACCAGTGCTGCTCTTTTCCTGTCAGGATACAGAGCTGTGCCTTTGAAGAACAACTACAGCGAGGACCTGGAGTTGGCCTCCCTGCTGGTTAAAATAGAGATATTCCCTGGCAAGGTAAGTTTGGTCCCTGCACTATCGACTTAAGGTTGGCACCACAGAGGGAGACCTAGGACAGAAGAGATCATTGGTCCCTGGGCTTTGAGGCAGTTTCTTGCTGATTTAATGCTAATTAATTTGTTCCCTCCCCACCCAACCAGACAAACTGTGAGCCTCTAGACTCACCAGATCCCACACCTCCAAATGGGGCCAGCTGGCCACACACAGAAAACCGGGTCTGTGATTAATATTTAGACATGACAGAGTGGTAGGGGGCAAGTGTCTGCCCACCACGCTGCCGTGGGAGCAGAGAATGTTGGCTTGGAAGCTGCCATAGGAGCAGATCCAGTCTGCTCTGCTGCTTGGGAATGGAGCTGTGGGGAGCCAGCGGGGACATTTCCCAGCATGGCTCCATGAAAGTTTCATTCCTGAGAGGCAGCAGCAAAATTGTCCAACAGGGAGCAAACCATGGTGCAGAGGCACTTCCCTCTCTAGAGAGAGTTTCTCACTACGTTCTGCTTCTCACTGACTGCTTTCTGCTAGAGACTTCTCTCCAGGTTCACCCTCTCTCCCTGCTAAGCTGGCAGCAGAAGAAGCTGCGGCAGAGAGCAGACATGGTCCATGGGTCCTCTCTCTCCCAGTTCCTCACAGCCTCTTCCAATCCCCCAGCGTCTGTAGTGGTGACAGCCACTACGGGGAAGGGGCAAACATGTAGCTGCACTCATGGTGGGCTCCATGTTGCTGGGCTTGTGGCTGGCCGGTGTAGAGCCACCACACAGCAGCTCCACACCAGCAAAAACCTGCCCCCTAGCAGTCATGACCCTGCCCACTCATTTTTGAGTGGACAATGTCTCATTTGTTTCCACTCTTTCTTGGAAGCACCATGTCAGAGATGGTACTGGGCTAGAAAGATTATCGATCTGACCCAGTGTGGCAGCTGCTATGAGGTCCTGATTATTTTGTGATGATTGAAGTTCCCTTAGAACTTGATGCCATAGTCATTGCCGATTAGTGGCACCTCTTGTGTTAGGCCGTAGACATGGCCTTCCTGAGCCTGCTACCCATGGCAAATGAATCTGGTTGGTACAGCCTTGTCCCTAGCATTGCCTACATGGCCACGTGCACCATGCAACTAGGGACAACGAGGGATAGGTCCCAAGGAGAAGAATAAGGCTGTCGGGGTTAAGGGGTGTGCCAGTTGAGTTGGGTGTGTTTCTGATGGGAGGGCTGTGTGGTAGATTAGAGCAGTGGGTGAGAACAGTAGTAAAGCTCCGGGGGCAGGGAGCTGGCAAGCACTAGGTCAGCGCTTCTCCAGCTTATGTCCATAAGGGCCATGATAAGAGAGTTGCAAGGAGCCCATGCTTACAGCAGTGGGCTGTCCATACAGCCAGCACATGCACTTTATGGTTCTCTCTTGCTCCACCTGCTGGGGCTGAAGCTGCCCATGTCATGCGGCCATGACGAGGCTGTGGCCATCACGGGTGGTTGGGTCAACAGGCTACCCATCTCCCTTCAAAGAGTTTGGAAACTGCTGATTGAGGCTGTACAGCAGGGGTAGGAGCCTGCAGCCCATGGGCCAAATACAGCCACTATCCAGTTTTTATTTGGCCCTTTTCCTGGATCTGGCCCCTGGATCCAGTTCCTACCCCAGGGGTGGCCAGACGTATGATCCAGGTGTCAACCTCAGGGGATCGAGAAGGTCCCTCCTGCCCGTTCTGGTGCTCTAGACTGGGGCCTGTCTTGCTGGATCCCAGCTCTAGGGCACCTCTCAGAACCTGGTCTTGGGCATGGAGAGGAGTGCTCACCTCCAGAACCCTGTCTCCTCCCCAGAGCCATTCTTTGGGGTCTTCTCTCTCTCAAGGTAATCTCTGAGAGGCTGGTCCTCCCTCCCTGCACTGTGATCTACTGGAGACTAATTTGGGATCTACCAGTAAATCATGATCTACCTTTTAGCCTAAGCACTTAGACTGAGCTCAAGGTGAGGGGGCAAAGATGAGAGCGTACACACAAGGA
This sequence comes from Sphenodon punctatus, assembly GCA_003113815.1. Taxonomy (NCBI): domain Eukaryota; kingdom Metazoa; phylum Chordata; class Lepidosauria; order Sphenodontia; family Sphenodontidae; genus Sphenodon; species Sphenodon punctatus. The sequence continues at coordinate 1,858,389 of QEPC01001209.1, forward strand.
TAATGGATAGATCCCTGGAACAGAACTAGATCACCTCCTTGTGGTCCTTGGGCCTCGTACTATTATTATTATTATAAGCATTTATATAGCGCCAGCGATGTACCTGGTGCTTTACAAAAAATAAGATCGACACAGTCCCTGCCTGAGAGCTTACAGTCTAAAGGTACTAATTTGAAAGGTCCCCCACCCCTAATCTACAGGCACCTCTCCCTTTCCAACTCATCTCCAGGGGACCCCAGCCCCAGAATTTTCATCCTGAATCAGAATGAAGAGGTAGATCAGAGGAGTTTTCATAGAAAGAAAATTCTGCCAAGTTTTGATTCTGGCCAAAAAAACCTGCATCTGCCTGAACTGAAATTGACACCAGTTAAAAGCAAAAGTTCCCTGCACAAAATACCTCTTTTGACTGCGCTGCTTTCTCTCTCTCTTCGTTGGGAGTTTTCTGACCAGCCCTACTTGCAATTAAAATCCAAACAAGCTGAGTAAAGGCAGGCACCTTCCCACCAGAGCAGCTGCCAGATGAATTTCCACCCAGGGAGCAACTCGGAACAGTCTTATCATGACTGGACTGGTCCCCATAGCTCCGCCACATAAAAGCTTTGGCCAATGGGTTAGTAATTCTTCAGCTAGCATTAAGCAGTTTGAGAACCACCATTGCTTGGAAGCATCGAACTTGGGTAAGCGCCCATGCCCTTTACAGTGTTAGGATTTTCGGCATGTACAGTTGATTTGTTGAGTGTTCCCAGCTGCACCCCGAAATGGTAGCTTGCAATGCATTGCCCTGCTAGCATCCATATATCTGTGCACACAAACAAATGTTTGCCTACCTCCACACTTACCATCTTTTAAACACCCAGCTCTTAATTTCCACTCCTTTCTGGTTCAAGCAGGAGAACGGAGAAGTTAGCCCTTTTGGGGCTTCGGCCTTCCGAGAGCGGCCGAGAGAGGCTTCCAACCAGCTCTTGGGTGGAAGAGCTAGGGAAGACTCCTTTGAAGCCCGCTACCAGCAGCCATTTGAAGAGTTCCGAGTGTCTCAGGAGCAGCTAGCCGACCATTTTGACAACCGGGAGCGAAGGTAACCCAAGGGGAGCTTTCCCAAATAAAGCTTGCTCTCTGCACCAAGCTCCCGTGGAGTCTGTGTTGTGGAGCTTTTGCCTTGCTAGTGGAAAGGTTGCTTCAATGCAAACCAAGTGTGAGACTGGGATCCAGGCTGCTGCCCTTGCCATTCTAAGCAATGGAGCATCAATGGGCAGGGGCAGGTAACCTCTGGTCCAGGGGCCAAATCCAGCCTGGGGCTGGTTTTTATTTGGCCTCTTCAGTTCCTGGATCTGGCCTTCGGATCCAGTCCTGAAAGAGTGAATCAGGAGAAGGGAGCAGAGATGAAGGCATGTGCTCAAGGACAAGAGGATGGAGCCAGGTAACACATCGATGAGCCAGACTCTTCCCTTCCTTCCTCTCTCCTAACCCCCCTGCCCCCAACTTCTGCGTGGGCTACAGAGCTTTTACTGATTTTCAAAGTGGCCCATAGGAAGGAAAAGGTTTCCCCATCCCTAGCCTATGGCTTAATCCTGGTTCCCCTTCGAAGTCTGAGTAAGCACAGCTCCTGAGGTTTAAACAGCGGCAATAGCAGAGTTCAGTTGCAGAGCAATGCAAACATCTGCCTCTTTTGAGTGCAGCCACATGAGATGATGTGGCCAGGTTTCCACGCCTTGGGTACCCCTAACTCACTCTGGGCGGCCGGACAACGACATGCAGTGGCTCATGTGCCTGGCAGCTGCCAGATAGTCCCCCTGCGCCGGGGTGGTGTGGGCAGCTCCATGGTGCTGCCTCGGAAAGATTCCGAGGCCGTGTCACAGAGCAGCCTTACCCCAGCTAGGCAAGGCTTCGCAAGGTGTGGCTGCTGTCTGCCCTGTTACGTGGGACGCACCACAGCGGGGCTTTGAGCGGCAGCTGCTAGCACCCAATGTGCTCTGCCATGTAACAGCCAGGGGCTGGACTCTGGTTAGGTCAGGAGTGGGAGGCGGGACGAGTCAGGGCACCTGCTGATGCAGCCGGCACCTCAGCCTGCCCCTGCCGTGGTGGTGGCTCTGACGGCAGCAGGCCTGCCCAGCTCCCCGCGCTGTGTTTGGGCTTTCACAGCTCATGTGGCTGCACTCTTTTTAGACCAGAAATGGGGAACCTTTTTTCTCTGAGGCCACTTTGAAAATTAGTGCAACCCGAGGGCAAGTTAGAAGCTGGAGACAGGAGTGCTTATACGGGCGCCCTCAGGAAGAGGGGTCCAGATCATGGATCTGTTCTCTAACCTCGTTTCTGCTCCCTTACCTTGAGCTCCAACTTCCAGTGGTTGGGGGTAGAAACTAGGTCCAGGGGTCAGATCCAAGAACTGGAAAGGAGCCGATGAAAACTAGCCAGGGGCTGCAGTTGGCCTCTAGGCCAGAGGTTCGCCTCTTGTTTCAGACTGGACTCGCTGGCAGGGTGAAAGAAATGTGCATGGGATATAAATGGCTGAGAGCAAGGGAAATTCTGCTCAGTACTTTGATGCCAAGTCAGCTTATAAACGGCTCTGACTGGCGCCTCGACAAGCTGTTAACTTCTTCCCCTGCAGCCAAGTGGCCGTCCAAACCAGTGTGAGCTTCTTTCCTGTCTCCGGCGTCTCCACTGACAAATACAGCAGTGGGTCGGCCAGACCGAGAGTCACTGACGCTCAGGGCCACTGCCTCCAGGGAGAGCACTAGGTTTGGAGTAGGCTCTGGAAGACACTGACTACTAGTTTGCTGTCGAAGAAAGCTGGCAGTGATGTGCAGGGCAGGGTGCAGGAGCCGTTTGGTGGTATACGGGCTGCATCGAATGTTGCCTGGGCCCATGTTACACACGGTTCCCATGTTACTAACCCCTCGGTGCCCTTCCACTTGCTTTACCCACAACAGCCACTGTCGGGAGGGGGGAAGATTCCTGGTTTGAATTGGCTCCCCTTCCTGCACCAGCCCGGCCCCCCCTCCCTGTACCTGGAAAGGAGGTGTGTACTGTGGAGAAGCAGCAGGAGCAGGGCCAATCTGCAGCCGTGCTTCAGCCTCAGTCAGCTGTAGGGTCAATACACTCCCCAGCAGTAGGGCATGCGGTGTGACCTCTCCACCCCAACGCTGCCTACAGCAGCTCCCCAAGGCCCAGAGCTGCAGCTCTGGGAACTGACCAGCCCAAAGGAATGAGGCAAGTCGTCGGGGCCCTTGAAAATCCCTTTCATCCTGTAGGGCAAACGTATCCCTCTTGCAGGAAGCCTGCATTGCGGGCAGGAAAGACTGAGACTGGCTGCTGCTGAGGGCCGTGTTAGTTGTCTTAATTACTCAGTTTGGGAAGATGGTCACCTGTTGCCCCGACAACAGCCCCCTCCCCAGCAGCCAGAGCCAGGTCACTGTGCCGTGGCAGAATTCATTTCCAATCCTCCCCCTTTCTCCCCTGCAGGGTACTACGAAGGACCAGGGTGAATGGGGATAACCGGCTGTAGCCCAACCTTGCCTGCTGCAAAGCACCTCCAGTGCTTGTGATTATCACGGAATGCTGTGAACTGGTTTCTATGGAAACGTCACTGCTTTGGCCTACTTTCAGGCAGCTTTTCCAGTTTCTCTGCTCAAGTGGACAAATTTAAAAAAAAGAGAAAAAAAAACCAAGAAAAAGATCCCCCGTCCTCCTCGACCAAACCATGAATGAATTGTACAGCCTGTCAGCTGATGAGGCTGGAGCCAGCCCTGTCTATAATCAACCCCACCCCCTTTCTCCCTTTTTGACCATGGTTAATGAGAGATCCAGCTCTGAACAGCCACACTGAGGCCTTGTAATGTTTCCTGCCTCCCTTCTGGAAGACCTGCCTTTTCTGCCCTCCAGAGTGAGGGGTGACTTCTAAGAAGGGAGGGGGTGGATTAGCCCTATTGGTATTAGATGTGGATTAGAGAAGATCTACATATTAGAGCCACAGTGTCGGTCCAGTAGCAAAACTCAGAGTTTACAAGACCCTTGAGCTTACGTGACCCAAAACAGCCAGTGTTAAAAGCATGTCGCTCATCCGCCTTGTGTCCTCTTCCCTAGCTGGGCAGTGTTATCAAAAGAGCTTACAGCTGCTGGCGAGTTCTTGTACTGGGATCGGGCAGCTCCCACGCTAGCTGTCTCTTTTGTGGAGTTTCCTTTTGACCCCTTCAGTTACCTTGCTGCTTCGCAAGCCGTCCTGGCCAGAGCATGCAACGTGCTTGTTAAAAGGAGGGCCGAGGCTTCTGTGATCACTCCAGCTCCTTGTGGCGTGAGAACGCTCTGGCCAGAAAGCTGAGGCTTACACCAAGAGCAGGCTTGTTGCTGCTTTAGATACAGAGCCAAATCAACCCTGCAGGGAGCAGGCTTATGGAAGTTCTCCGTTTCTTACTCTTGCAGACACAGGTTGGGGGGTACCTGCGAGAGCCCAGCAGCTGGAGGGCTTATGGAAACAATCATAGCGTTAGGAGTGCCAAGAGTCTAGTCCAACCCCCCGGCTCCAAGGCAGGATATAAACAGAGGATTGGGCAGCAATTGCATCATCTCAACCCCTACCACAGGCCTTTGTGATGCTTGGCTTTGTTTGAATTAAAGTCAGATGCCCCAGGTCTGCACCAGTTCGATATAAGCTATGGCCAGTAAGTCCAGAGTAGCTTGCTCCATCCAATGCAACCTGAGATTAAGGCTTTGTTTGCATAACATTGTGATCCGAGGGGAAAGCTTACCAAGTGTTGCCCTGTGGGTTCTGGTGCTGCTTGAGGGGTTTTCCACTCTGTGCGAGATGACCAATGTGCATGAGGCTGGCTCTGGTGGAAAATCTTTGCACTGCAGCCACAGGGGAGGCAGCAATGTAAGCCACACTCTGAAGTCCCCCTGAAGCAACAGTGGTATGGGAATGAGTTCTTGACTGTTGTAGCTCTTACTATGGCAGGTTAACATCACCAACGGATGAAAACCACCTCCCTTGTCTGGGCCTCTGCTCCGAGGCAAAGCTTCTTAAGTGTTTGCATGCCTGTCCAAGTGAAGGTAACGGGGCTGTTGGTTTTGTTAGTGGCGTTTGGTTATTCAGCATTGTGTTGCCTCGCCTGCATACATGCTCAGGCCCGGTACCAACGATACCTACAAGGAACTGATTCTTGTGGATTGGAAAGAGACAGAAATGAGCCATCTTGCTATAGCACCAAAGGCAGGCTCAGAACTATGTTGTGTTGTATTTGTAACTCTTGGAGGAGCTTACTTCTGCCCAATCCATCAAACAAAGGATTGGGAGCAGTTGGCCGTTTGTTTGCTAGTGCTGGTACCATCTACAGACCAGACTGCACAATAAAAAGTCTTCAACTTACTTTGGTTCCATGTGTTGTTTTGTAGAGAGCGGCTGGGTGAAGACAGCAAACCATATCCAGGCCCCTAGCTAGTAATGATGAGCACACTTACAGTAATAGGGATAGGTCTGGATAGAAGATGCCCAAAGCACAGACACAACTCCTTTTTACTGCCCCTTTGCCTTGCATAATGTGTACAAAGCTGGCTCTTTCCGTGAGTTAGACACTTACCAGTGCTAGCCTGATAGAACGTCAGAGGAGTACTATGGTGCACCATGGGTCGGGAGTGTCAATCCTTTATGGATGCCTTTTGAGAATGTTTATTTAGCCCACTACTCAACATCTGAATTCTTAAATTTGGCCAGAGCCACAGTTGTCAGATGCTTTCTCCAAGCCTGGAAAAAAACACCTGAAGAAATACTTTCTGTTGGATGTGTGCACACAGCATGCCATTATCCTACTCTAGAGAGCAGGGCCATAGAAAGCCTTGCCCGCCTATGAGCATTCCAGAGCTCCATGCACCCCCAGGAAGCCATCACTTCCCTTTAAGTTCATGGTGGGGAGGCTAGCAGCTCGTAACAACACTGCTACTGGGCTCCTAGCCGCTGCCAACTTGTATCTGTGCATGCTCGGCTGGGGATGCTGTGCTCCCAGGCAGACCTAGATGAAGTGTGAAATCAGAAGTGAGGACCACCCCGACAGAGAGACATTATTTGCACCAGGGCGAGAGTTGGTACATCTGAAGTCTAGCTATTCAAATCCACTCACTCTCAAAACAACAATTCCTTATCTAACCTGCTTGAATATGGACCCCCGGGCCTGAGGGGAATACAAAAGCCTGGAGTTAGATGAATAACTTCAGTTGTGCAGTTCTGGAGCATCATGGCCACAATCCTGCTACATTGTGTTCACATGCTCCTTGCAAGCTAGAAAGTGCGCTTCTCTGATTAATAAAGATCCAGACAGACAGACAGACTTGGCTTTGGTGGAGCAGGGAGAGGTAGGAATTTGAAAGCAATTATGTTGCCTGATTCCTAGAGACCAGCAAGGGCAGGCAGGCCCATTCCTAGGGGGCACATCAGGATGGATAAACAAATTCTATGCTCCACTATGTGCAAATCTGTCTGCAAGGCCTCTGGGTTCAGTGGCACAATGGAAAACAGCAAGCAAGTTCTGACAGCTTGTAAAGCCGTGGGGTGGGGGAGATCACCGATTAAAGTATTTCGGTAACAGCCAGCGAGGACAATATGGATTCCCCTTACCCCCAATCTGGTTTTAAAAATAATGCACAAGTCACCGCCGGATGCCACTGTTTTCAATGGCGGTTGGTGATGTCCGGTGCGTGTAAACATTCCCCGCACAACTTTTTAAAGAGCCAATTTGTCAATCTGGTAGATTCCCTCGCTCATCTAAAAACACCCTAAGCTCGGGAAGGAAGAGGAGGGTCCAAATCATGTCCTCCTCTTGAGTGCATGCCTTAAGCACCCAACTTCTATGTGGCCCTCAGAGCTTGTACTCATTTGCAAAGGGGCCCCTGGGAGGGGAAAGGTTCACCCTACCCCAGACGCAAAGCATGCTTCACCTGTTTGAGTGCTCCGAGATCTGAAGAAACTCATGTGGCTTGGGAAACAGAGTACAGCGGCATTCTGGGGGGCGTAGTACCAGGCAGAGGAGAAGGTAATACACCCGTACAAAAGCCAAAAGAGCCATTTCTTTTATGCCTTTTTATTCAGGAACAACCCAAAAGGTCTCATTTCACCAAAAACTGTACAAGCAAGCCCTTCCCTCTCCCCACCCTCAAGTCCACATATACAAAATTAAGGGAAACTTGCAGTTCACTTCGCAGAAGTGGCATTGTCGCTATGGGGAGCGCTTGCCCTCGGACTGAGAGTGGGTCAAGTCCATGACAGACAGGTCTCCCCAGCGCTAATAACAACCATGGCCCACAAGCACAGGCAGCTGCAGGTTGATTCCCCCCCCCCCCCCCAATAAAATATTTACCAAAAGTAAAAAAATAGTCAGCCCTCAAAAAGAGACAAAAATAGCCAAAATGGAGTCCTCCCCCCTGATAGCGAGACTGCTGGTGTTGTCCCCAGCTGCAAGGCCACCCTTCTAAGCAGTCCTGTTACAGCGACCAGAACAATTACCTTGGGGTATCTCCATGCCCAACTTCAAACCACCCAGCGCCAGGATAGTTTCAAGAACATAGAGCTGTTACCACTGCTAACCCCTTGTGGCCCCGGTGAGAAGCAAAGCGTTTCAAAGTCCTGCTCTTAGTGCAGCGTTAGCTGCGTGGTGGTGGTGGGGAAGCGGTGTGTCCATATCTAAAGCATTCACAACGGGTAAAGAGAAAATAGAGCTTTATCCCAGGGCAGATACAGATTGACTATTTGAGCCACGTTCTCACAAAACACTGGAATCACCTCTGGGTACCTTATGCTGCAATAAGGCACCCCTGGTTCACTTTGTGCTTTCACATGACTCTGCAGATCCCTGGAGTGGCTCTACCCTGCAATTCTCCCAGGACAAGTATCGAGTGTGAACATGTTTATCACAAGGCAAGGGGGGATTTCACCCCACCCCACCCAGAAGAGTTCTAGGTTGTACAAACAAACCCATGGGGTAGGTTGCCCAGGTACTTATGCTAGAGTTGCTGTTTGGTGCGAACACTGGCTTTTCACATCCCCCCACTCCACCCCAGTAACTAACAAACTGGCTTCCTGCAGTACCACCCATCTGCCTCCATGGGGAAGATTGACATAACACAGAGCCACTAACAAGTGACCCAAGTGAGTTTGGGAGGGTTTGTTTTAAAAAGTGTCTGCTAAACAAAGGGACGGAGTATGAAATATTCTTGCTGCCTCCAGCCAGTTTCATTTCTTCCCTGTCTATCCGAAAGATGCTATCGGCACTGGCTACTGGCACCAGCCTGATGTTCTTGCCAGAACCCACAGTCAGAAATAAAGTGTACGCGGGTACCCTTACAAAAAGAATGATTAAATCCCAAATGGGTAGGTTCAGCTGAAGATTACATGTTTCTTTTGTAATCAGTCAATTAAGAAATTAAAATCATGCCTGTTTCCCTTCTAGAGGTTCATTCAACTGGCTCAAACTAACTCAACAATTTTTTTAAAAAGCATTTTCATGGGGAGTCAGGGAGAGATGAATTTAACAGCCTCGCTTTAAATTCAAGTAGAATGACTAATAAATAGTACCATGTGTGAAGGTACACAGTGTTCTAAGTAGAACACATTTCAATCAGTGCCAAACTCCAAAAAACATCCTACATTCCAATTCGGAACTACCCACAGCCTTTATGGGTCATTTTCTGTTCAGGATGTGTGATTATTTTTTTTATTTTTTTAATCAAAGGAACAAATAATCATTTGCAAAAAGCAAGAAGGGGAGCATTTAAAGCATTTCCAAGACTTTAGCTGCAGTTCCTCCTGCTGCATTTATACACCAAGACCTGGCACCAAACTAACACAATCTGGTCTCATATGTGATCACTGTCTGGCTAGTGAATCATGCCAGCTCATTAGTTTTATTACAGTAGACTGGCATATGGACTGCTGGAAGTCAAGCCAAAGTGGCTATCGAGCACTTCGTTTCTGATCGCGTTGCTCATACTGTGCAACATGGTCCATTGTACAGACCAGAGGCTCAGGTTTTGGTAAACCCAGAACTTAAACTGGCTTGGTTAAGCCACGCGTGGATGCTGAACTTGGGTCAAGGGTAGCTAAACTTTGGTTCAATTAGTTCAGCTGGGAACAAGTTTATGATAAACTGAACCAAGCCATTCCAAAACTGGACCAAGAGCAGCCAGGCAGGGGTTTTGTGCTGGATTCATGGAATTGCTGCAAGCGGTGTGGACGATGCAAAGGTTGCCAAGCTGCATTTTCCAAAACAAAAAGCATGGAAGAACAGAGAAGTGGGTTTGTACAAGTCTGCACAAATATGCACTCAAGACCCTGATTTTTCAGACAGGCTGATGATTGCCTAGCACTCCCAGCTGAAGCCAACAGTTTGTGTGTACAAAAAGGCCCTGGGGCTACCCCACAGTAAAATGCATTGGGGTAGATTTCTAGCCCAGGCTGGGGTAGAATTAAGTCTACCCCAGGAGCCAGGATTACTAATATACCCAACTTCATTTTCTTATGGGGTAGATTTCTACTCCAGGCTGGGGTAGGAAAGTACCCCAAGGGGGTACTTGGATTAACAAATTTAACACTTTAAGTGCCAACGGACGGGTAAAAGTTTACCCCCCGAGGCACGCAATGTTGTATTTTTCAAGGGCTAGGAAACCACAAAACACCACACAGACCTATCAGCAGGGGACTCTTTGCTCCCATGATCTGCTTCTCTTCAGCAGCTCAGCACAGGCCTAGAATATATATCAGCTCCCTCATTGGTTCGCTCACAGTGCTGTCGTTACTTTGGCTTGCTCTTAATGCTTCCCACTCGGGCTGCAATTTGGCTTTGGCAGAGACAATTTCTGCATCATTTTGGCTAAATGAAAAATTCCACCAAAATGACTGCAATCACAGTAGTGCAGAGTTCACCGGGCCCTGCCAATGGGGGAGGGTATTCAAGAAGACCAAAACTCGGCACAACCAATACTTTAGGATAGAGAACCCACTGCCATGCACTAGATGACCAGCAGGGAAGTTGCTGAGCAAGGAAGGGACAGAAACTGCTCTGAGTGCCCTTAGCTAGCAGAAGAGCTGCTCGTAGAGCTTCAAGGGACGTAGCAGGAGACAATGAGGTCATCACCTCTAACACTGTCCACTCATTTCCTTCCTCAGCTCCCATTTTGTGTTCTGTGCACTTGTGCAAAAATGCATCTTGTTATGAAAGAGGCGTGCGCTAGAAGCGCCTTGAAAGAATGAAGTCGCTCACATGCATCAATCCCTACACCCAGCCTATGCTAGGTGGGTGGCTAAGCTCCACTGGCAAAATTCACCAGCCCCCTTTCCCGCTGGTCAGTAACACCAAGTCTCTCAGCACTGTGGGCTAGGCTCCCTGCCTTCTCCCTGAAAGCAGGCAAGTGAGGTCCAGGGATTCCCTACCCTTCACTGATCAGCTGTCAGGCTGGAAGCAGGGAGCCCAGCCCCATACTGAATCAGTGCTGTCCTGGTCCACTGGCCGCATCTCACTGAACAATCTGCTGACAAGAGCCATGGGAAAAACTGGGAGCTCAAGTCTGCAGAGCAGCAGTGGCTTCTAGTGCACTCCACACATGTTGCTATCCACCCAGCAACTGCCCAGTGGGGGAGCAAGGACTTCCCTTCCGCCTCAGAGCCAACTCCAAGTGCAACCAGCCCCAGGGACAACAGTGAGCCCATAAACTACAATATTTAGCCTCGATAAAAGATGAATAAGAGGGACTCCAATACAGCTTTGAAGTACCAAAAGACAACAAAAGCCAAAGTGGTGCCCAGTTCTGTCTGGCCACTGAAGACAGGACCAGAGGGTAATGGGTTTAAATTAAAAGGAGAAAAGAGTGAAGTTCTAAACTTTGGGAAGAATTTTTTAACCAAATTAGCCAAGGGAGGTTGTGGAGGGCCCTTCTTGGAGGCCTTAAAATAGGCTAGACAGACATCTCGGGTCAGCCCCTGCAGTCATCTGGGGATGCCCCACGGTATCGACCGGTCCGGACAGATAGGAGGGCGTTCTCAGTGGCCATGCTGCCACTTTGGAATGCTCTCCTGGTTGAGGTTCGCCGCAGCCTGAATCTCCTGGCCTTCCGACATAATTGCAAGATGTGGCTCTTCTGTCAGGCTTTTTGTTTGGGGGG
>QEPC01001209.1:1869561-1938378 GCA_003113815.1 Sphenodon punctatus
GGGGGGGGGGGGGAGGATGGGTTAGGGTGGATTTTATACACAGATTTCTATTGTTTCTATTTCTTTTTTGTGATTTTATTGATGTTTTACAAAATTGTATTTTTGTATTGTTTTATGTTGTAAGCCGCCCCGGGACGCCAGTGGCGAGGGGGGTGGGGTATTAAGTTCAACTAACTAACTAAATAAAAAAATTAAAATAAGCTCTCTCAGGTCCTGTTTAATGGACTGGACTGGTGTTCCTTCCAGCTTTCTGATTCTACAAGGGGCTGTCCCATAGGTAAACTACTACTCCTGGCCTCTGGCAGCAGCTCATAAAGTCTCTGTAGAGAATCTCTCTTGTTCAGCGAGAGATGCTGCTGCACTAAGTACTAACAAACTGGTCTTGACTATATGTCTAGCATGTTCCTGCAAGCTTCTAACCTATTCAGTCAGTTGTACATGGCTAGAATCTTAAAAAACGATGAGAACTATGCTGCACTAGGTCAGATTTCTAGTTACTAAGCAATTGTCTTGCTGGCTTTAACCTGTATCAGCCCAAACAGAGAAGTCTGTGAGGAAGACAGAGGCAACAATGTAAAAGACAAGCAGATAAATATGCAAGTGCAACATAGAGCCCAACTAAACGTAGCCTTTACACTTGATGGGGTGGAGAAATTAGTTGGCTACTTTAAAAAAAAAAAAAAGAACATAAAACCTTTCCTCTTTTGACAAGAGCTAATAAAGTTCCACCCCACCCTTCAAAAGATGTTCATTGTGGACTAGAAGAGGACAGCAAGCTAATGCTCAGCGTGCAAAACTGTGGCAACACTTCCTGCAGCAGGAGAAGTGCTGCTGTCAAACCACAGAAGAGCGAGCACTCTGTGTTCCGTACAGCTATCTGCTTGAGAGGAGCATGCACTTCTAAGCTCCTGCTGCAACGCTGCTGTGTTTTGGTAACTCAAACCAGATAGATGAGCCACTGATAGAAGCAATCTCTCCCCCATCCCCATATCTTTCAGATCATCCACTTTTAGAAACAGCAAACCAATTTAAAGTGTTCAACTAAAAGGACAGGGGAGATGAGACTGAGGCACACAAGCTACCTCTCCTGTCCATGATCACTTCTTCACCATGGACTGAGCTATGCAACGTCCCTTTAAAGCAGAATTTCCACGTCAGGAAGTTGGCCTCCAGGCTCCATAGAACTGTAATTTTAAATTCCTCCCCCCAAACCCCAAAGGGACCAGACTTCCTTGCTAATCCACTTGCTCAAACCTGAAATGGGCTGCTTAAAAACCACCACCACACACACACTCCAGGCTGGTGCATCTGTGTCCGTGGGCACCTGGCTGAACAAAACTGGCTGCAAGGCTTTCAGCTGCTGTGTAGAAAGAGAGGGCTTTTGAGCCCCAGATAATCTGTGGTCTGGAGACAGCTACTCCAATGGGCTGAGACACCTTTATGTGTACGCAGAGACACATTCCCCTTGAAAGGGCAAACAAGCGTTCCAACATATTTATACAGCAATTGGTTAGTGAAGGGTACATTTTTAAATGTAGGCCCCTAGGAGTAAAAAAAAAAAAAATCAACTGCATATACGTCCTGGATATGTGCATAATTAAATAAACCGGCATGTACATACACAGAGTGCACAGAACTTACCTGCATTTGTTCTCTGAAAGTATCCGCGCACATACAACCACACTCGAGTCACACGGCTTCCCGCATCAAGAACCACCTTTGGTTCTAGACCTCTCCTCCTTCCCTTCCCCCCGCACAGCAGGGCATATACAAGAAGCCCCTGGGACGGGCTGTAGAACTGAAGGCTCTAGCACCCTTGCTATGAGACATCCCAACGTTTCTGAGCCTGCACAGTCATGGCTGCAGCTATGCCATGCAAAGGTAAGGCCGCACCAACGAGAGGCTGGGTATGGGTTGCTGGTATGCCTCTAACAGAGATGCAACATGACTTAAGCTGCAGTGATGCCTCTGAACATGGAGAAATGCAGGAAGACAGAACTCTCTCAGGTTGAGCTAACAGAACTGGGTGACCCATTAGAACTCCTTTCAATCCCAAAGGACATTACAATGAAAGAGCTTCCAATCGTAAATACTGACTAGTAAGGCCTTCTAAGTAAGGGTTTGAGAAAAGGGGGGCGGGGGGGGGGGAATGCTGAAGGCAAGGATTACTTACTAAGGTAGTAACTGACACTAACTTTGGAAGAGTTTCTGGCCAGGGAATGCCAGACCCTTTCTGTAAACTTATTCCTGATCAGTTACTTAGTGCTTGCAAAATTGCTCATCCAATAAATATCTTACCACAGAAGATAAAAATCCTTGTACACTAGGGGGAAAAAAGACGTTGCTTTAAGACAGGAAGAGGTCTGGGTACAGGTCAACATATGTATTAAAAACATACAAAATTAAGTGTGCACTTAATGTACTCTGTAACTAAAAATCTACACAGCCATTTACGTATCTTCCAGCTCACAAAAAGATCGAATGACAGGTGAGTGGATTGAGGAAAGTGATCAGAGCAAATAGAAATCAATTATCTGCCTTGCCCCTCTGGGGAAAGCTAAGGAACTGAATCTGCCTGTTGTAACAGGCAAACATTTTGCATTTAAAATTAACTGTCGACATATTCTAGCCAACAGCGACTTGGGATAGGGTATTTTCCATGTGTTCCATCTATGAAGAACCATTTGTTCTTTGTGAAGGGTGAAAGGGGATGCTAAACTAGAATGGAAAAAAGATTATGCACTGGTTCTTGATCATTAAAGTGAAGCTTGGAGACAAACAAGTTGTACTGTAGTACGTCTCAGAGTGTAGAAAATCCCACTTCGTTCTACAAATGCTATCAATTCCATCTCCTACACTTTGCTAGCTCTCTGTCCCACTAGTTATGGGAGGGTGGCCATAGCCAAGTCTACATTCGGGTCCAGGACAGAAGACACTGTCTGGCTCTCTGACCACTTTCTCTTTTGGGGACCTCTCAGACCCACCCTCCGAAACACAAAGGAGATGTTTTTAGCAATCGGAGATCCAAGAGCCATGTGCACCAATGACAGCCTCCAGAGAACAAACACATGACAGATGAAAATGCATTGTGCTAGGACAGTCCATTTCTATGTAACAAGGATGTTTCCACAATGCTCCAAAGTCAGGATGCTCATCTAGGCAGCTGCATTCATTAAAAACATTGATTCCAATATTATCTGCATACGGATATGAAATCTGAAAGAATTTGTCCACTGGAAAGCAAAAGAAAGAGAGGGAGTCCTCTTCCACAGAAGGGAGATCACATGCCCTGCTCTGCCCAGTATTCTAAGTGAGGCTGCAGAGCTCAGTCCCAAGAGCCCAAAGTCCTTGCGCTCTCTCCCTCAACAATGTGCTTTACTAGAAGGTCTGGTTATGGCAGTGCTTTTCCACCATGCCCGACGATGGAGATTTGCATCAAGCCCATGAATATTAAGTCTTCTCAAAGCGAACAACAGATCCTTCAGAGTCGGCAGTTTAGGTTCAGTCTGTTTCTGGGGGAAAACACAACATAGATATACATCAGAACGCACTTCACCTTACTGAATATACTTGACAAATCAACCTGTGGAGAGCCTGTGGGTGAAGATCTTTCATTGAGCAGAACATGGGGGTATTTTAAAATTAAGCTATGGAACAGCACCCTGCTATAAGGACTGGGGGTGAAGAACTGGGAGCAACTTTTCTGATTTACAGGAGGGACCATCAAGTCTTAGTGCATTTAAACCAAGCTTTCAAGCTATCATAGAAACGTGTCTTGGGTGCTACACAGGGGTGGGAGGTGCAAGATCATGATTTCTTACACAGCAGGATCTGTGTCAAAAGCTCAGAGAAAGCTTTTGAAGGCCACCAAGAGTTGTAGTAGTACAGCACCATTCAAAACCCAACACTGGTGGCTCCATCCTAGAAGGTGTGTTGCCCGCTCAAGCCTTCATCCTGCAAAGCACTTAAGCACATTCTTCACTTTAAATGTACAAGTAATCCCATCAGCATCTGGCTGTTTGCACACAAGTGCACCACATGCTTAAGTTGCTTTTAGGAACAGAGTGCTCAGCCCTTCGCAGGAGGCCTTCCACTACCCTCCAATCACAGTGTCGGATCTGGCTTTTAAACTCCCTCAGGAAGTGAAATGCTTAAAAGCCTTGCATTATTCATCTGCAAGTCTTAAGGCACTTTATAAAGCCAGGAGACAGGGATATTTCAGAAGTAGGAACACTTCATTGTAAGTTAGCTGCTTGTCCAAGGCTACCAAGTAAGCCACTGACATTCCACCTCCTAGAGAAAATAATATGCCTTGGCAGGAAGCCGAGTTAGAGAACAAGATTCTAACTTCCAAAGCAGAATTCTACTTTATGGTAATTCTAGCATCCGCGCTCTGGAAGGCTTTGAAGGTCAACACTCAAAAGTCATGACTTGCTCTCTTCCCCCAGTCCCTGCCAAAAAAAAACATGAGATTTATTTAGAAATCATGAGTTTCTTTTGTAAAAAATGAGGTCCCTTTTTAGTTGCCTTTTGGGCTTTAGAGCCATTGAGGTACAATTTTTTTTTAAAAATTCCTCTTCTGAGATTCTCAAACAACACAACTTCAAGTAACCAGGCTTTTAGAAACCACAATTTCCAACAATTGTGTAGGTTGGAAATGCTAGCAGGGCTGTCAGTGCAGTAAGCCTGTTGCTCCTCTATCCCATACCCCCAGCCCCAGAAAGTCCTAGCTGATCATCCAAATAAATCTGGATAAACATAAGCAGCCTGGCCATAGCCCTATGTGATTGAACATCAGATGGCTTTCCTGTAGTATTATTTTAAGATTCATTTTTCGGGCTGAAACGGGCCTATTTTCTAGAGAGACATACGCTGCTTGAAGCAGACACACTATTTGCCACGTTCTTACCAAGTTGAATCACAGTGTCCTCAGACTTCAAGTTGCCTTCCTGGCCACCGGGCTCCCAGGATTCACTGTTCTCCGACACCTCAGAAAAGGCATTGTATGTCCCTTTTTGGCTTCCTGCATGATCTCCAGTGCTGGAACACCGGTCTTCGCTACCTGTGTCAGAAACCGCCCTGTATTCTTCATCCACCTTTTTAGCAAACCACACCCTAATATGCTGGGCAGTCATTTGAGTTCTCTCACACAAGCCTTGGAGGTCATCTTCATACAGCTTCTTGTGCTTTTTGAAGTAGTCTTGGAGAAGCTGTTTGCTGGCTGGGCTGATGGCCTCTAAGCCTTTGGGGAAGATACCACGACTGTAGTTCTCAAACCATTTCAATTGGCCATTTTTAAAACCATATCGGCAGTCCCCAAACCAGCGAATCGCCTCGGCCCTAGGCAGGCCTGTTTGAGAGCAGATTTTTTCGTATTCTTCATTGGTTGGCCACTGCGTCTGTACAAACATCTGCTTAAGCAAATGTCGCTGCTGGGCTGTTTTTTTAAAGTTGGTTTTGGTTTTGTTTGGCCCAGGTAGTCTGCCAGGAGAGTTTTTCCCTTGGTCATTTGCACTTATCACCAGCAATTCATTTTTGCCGTTTGACTCAGTCACTTTGAAATTCTTAAGATTGATTTTAATAGGTGTCACTTTCCGCTCTATGGCAGCTCGGTTGCTTCTTGATGCTTGTAAAGAACAATTATCACTTGAAGCCCTCCGCTCATCTGAGGAGTCTTCCTCTTCTACACCATCATCTTCAGCATCTTCATCCTCTTGTTGGAAACTTTCTGCTGCTATTTTGCTATCCTCCAAGGCCTGCCTTTTCCTCCTCTCTGAAAACCAGCTATCTATTTCTCTTCTTGTCATTTTTGTTTCAGTCCTCAGTCGATCCACTTCTTCCTCTGGAGGAAGAGGATTCTGTGCAAAACTGCTTTCCAAAGCTTTAAGCTGCTCAGGAGCTCTCTCCTTGTACTTTGTTGGGGTGAAGTCAGGAGTCTGATGCCAAGACTGTCGCCTTGTTGGGTGATGAACCACCGGTGTTGTTACTGAAGTAGAGGTTACCTCGAAGGGGGTTCCTTTTGGAGACACAGTGAAAGCAATGTCGGACAGGGAGTCAATTATTGAACCATCTACAAACATGGCCCTACTGCCTTTCAAGTTCCTGGAATGATATCTTCTATCGCTAAACCATTTTCGCACCTCCCTTGTTGTAAGGCCTGTAATTTTGGTCAGCCGCTCAACTTCGGCATGACCAGGGAACTGATTCCTGCCAAAGCTGCCCTTTAGCGCAGAGAGCTGCTCATGAGATTTCTTATTCTTATAGCTGTTGAGATCTAGGAAAGATTGTGACGAGATGCTTGGGCAAGCAGTAAGCAGTGATGGAGCCGCGTTGACCACTTTCACAGCTGATGTGGTATTTGAACTCACAGCGTTGTGCTGCTTAACAGTCTGGTGCTTGGGGACAGAAGTTACTGCTAACGTTAGAGATGAACTGGTTCCTGGTAATCCATTTGTCATGATTGGCTGCGTGACGAGCAGCCCTCCCGTTCCTTCCGGCTGCCCAACCACGTGACCAGGTAAAGTAGCTTGAATGAGATGTTGGACGTTGCCTGCATTTGAAACAAGGGGGGTATTTAAAACTGTGATAGTGGGTTGTGGAACAGACTGAATCACCGTATTGAACATTTTTTTCCGGGAATCTTCTATCTCCTCGGGTGACCAACTAATGCCTTGCTTCAGTCTTTGGGCAGTAAACCATATCTTAAGCTGTTCTTCTGGGTACTTGGTCACAACTGTCAAGTAGCAAAGTTCAGCTTTGGTAGGGTAAGGGAACTTATGGAAAGAGTTTTTCAGGAAACTATTGGAGTCCATTGCTGCATTGTATGTTGGTATACTGCTCAGAGGAATCATCACTTTGGGAAGGGATTTTGACGTGGGTAGTTGCTGGTGCAGTTGTGGTTGCTGCTGCAATGACACAAGTTGTGCAATGCCTGCCTGCAAGACAGGCACATTTCCTATGATTGAGCCATTGACTATGCGAGATGCTGAGCTAGAAGTTGACTGGCTTACTGGCACAGATCCATCGGTAAATGAGCACTCACCATCTTTTTTCTCTGGTTTGCTGCTCAGCTGATTTGGTACGTTCTCCTTCAGCATATGAATTTTTTTGGCTTCAGGCTTTCCTTTCATTATCTTCATAATGGGAGTTTTTGTGATGATTATTTCAGCGTGACCTTCTGGCCCTTCCTCCAGAAATTCTCCAGAAAGATCGTGGTTGCTGCTGGTGGCATCAGACATACTTTGCTCCACAATGGTACGATCGTCTCGTTTTACTACATTCCAAATGAAGCTCGTTTCCCTAGCATGGCTCTCGGTATTGTGATGAGAAAGCTCTTTGCAGCTTTTTACCCCAAAACTGCACCCCACGCAAACAAAGGAGGGATGTTTGTGAAAGTCTAAGTGCTCAGAATCCATGTGCTCAAAGAACTGATTAACATCTTGTGATCCAAAATCACAGTACTTACACCTGAAAGCATTACCATCCAGAGTGTTTTGATGTCCGTTGGACAACGTACCATTGTTATCACTATTATTAACAGTGTCATTTGCTGGTAGAGTTTCAGGAAGCATGCCCTGTGGAGTTCCTCCATGATCATCTCCTGCAGGGTCTGACTTTTTCCTCTGTAGCACCAATGTTTTTACTGGTATCATACAAGGAGTGGTTGATTTTCTTTTGCTGGCCATTGCGGCAACCAATCCAGATGATCAATTCTCACAACATGAAAGCTACTTTTTGCAAGGGTTCTGAAGTCTACATTCCAGAGAATCCTATGATGCCCAGAGAAATGTTTGTCAAGTTTTGCAACAAGTGTTTAACTTCGCCATTGAATCTGAAGAAGAGAACAAAGCACAGTTACTAACCTTTACATAATATTTACTAAGATACAACATCTGCCCTTTACATCACCAGCAATAACTGCCATGTTACTGTAATTGTTTCATAAGATAAACCATTACAATCAGACTCGACATTTTTTTCTGTTCCTGTCAGCTTTCTTTACACTTTCACTCAGAGGACTGTGTCAAGGGAGTGTTAGAGGAACCCTTTTGATATGCGAGAGTCACAGAATTGAGATTCTGCAGCATAAACAAACTACTTGCATTCCAATTGCTTGTTTATTTACCTGTTTAATTCAGACTAATTCATATACCACATGCCGTCTCTACTTCTCCTTCTGGATTTCTTAATCCAGAAGAGTCAATTGTGAGCACGCACCTGCAAGTTCCCTTTCCCTCCCTATTCTCTACACTGAAAAAATGAGCTCATGGAAAGGAAGCTGAGCTGAAAGCGCACACTCATGAACATGGGATGGATCCATGGTATGGCACTGTCTCCCCTCCCTCGTCTCACCTAGATTGTAAGCCCCTTGGGGCAGGCACTCTATCTATATTTAACAATTGTAAAGTGCCAGGTACACTGCTTGTGCTATAGAAATAACTATCCATGATCTATTTATTTATTTATTTGGATTTCTACCCTGTCCTATCCGCAAAGGCTCAGGGCAGCTTACATAAAAACACTGCATAAAAATAAGACCCATAAAACAATAAGACACCCACGCATAAAATGATTTAAAAAAAAAAAAAAAGGCCACTCACCCAAACTCCACCCCAAACCAAACATCTACCCCTTTCGGTTGAAAGCCTGGCCAAATAAATACGTCTTCCACTGCCTTTGGAAGATGAACACAGTAGGGCTTAGACAAACCTCCAAGCGAATGGGAGTTCCAAAACCGTGGGGCAGTCGCCGAGAACCCCCCTCTGCGAGTCCACATCATACAGACCTGGGCTGATGATGGAACTTGCAAGAGGGCACTCTCGGATGATCTTAGGGGTTACAAAAGGACGGAAGGAGGAAGGCGGTCCTTTAGATATGTTGGGCCCAGGTCATTTAGGACTTTCTAGGTCAAAACCAACACCTTGAATTGTGCCCGGAACGCTATTGGCAGCCAGTGCAGACTCTTAAGCACTGGTGTAATGTGCTCCCAGTGACCCCCACATCATCAAGAGGCAGGGCACTGCATTCTGCACCAGCTGCAGCCCCCAAACAAACTTCAAGGGAAACCTCACGTAGACAACCCCCCTCTTCCTCCCCTCATCCTGAGCTCTCTTTACATACTACTGCCCTCAACCCCTATGCAGTTTGTATTCATTTTCAAAGTGGCCCACAAGAGGGAAAAGGTTCCCCAGTCCTGGTTTATAAACAGACACAAAAGCTTTATGGATCTTTATTTAAAACACTAATCAAAAACCTAACTTCAAAATAGATCTAGCACATCCGAGAAGCCATATAACCTAACTAATCTGTTAGCAATTGTTCTTACACACCGAGATTAGAGTTTAGATGTGTTACTTTGCTAGGGCCTGTGCAAGGCCTGCTTCGACATTTGTGTTGTTTACATACACTGAATTACTGCAGACACAGAAAATGAAGACGCGCTACCTCCTGATTTAAAGGTCAATGAAGGAGCTGGGAGACAATCTCTACAAGTTCATCAGAAATGCATTCAAATAAAAAACACACACACACCCCTTTGAGAAAATAAGCTTGCTCTAAAAACAAGCACGTCAGCACGGAGCGCACTACGCTGACAATCATGTGCAATCTAAACACTTTAGTAGAGAGTCATGACTTCCAGTTACTATGGGCTGGTGCGAGATTACAAAACAGTCCTGTAAATGACATTAGTCACCCGCTGCTGCTGGCACTGAGGCAGCGTGTTTGCTATGCTGGAACCGCATGAAAAGCCATCAGTCACCTAAAATAGACCCTCGGGATCTCGATTGCGTGCCACGTTGGCGGTTGTGCTCCAAACACCTGTTTTGAGGGAAGTTTCTAACCCAGCTTTTGGGGTTGGCCTCACCTCCTCTTCTACCCACAAGTAGCAAGGAACTCATTAGCATCAAGGAGAATACTCCTTTAATTACTATGAAACGCTTTGCTATTCACAGCAGAGGACAAAGGCCTTCTGTCCATGAACATTGACTTGTGGGGGGCAAACGGAATAACCTACCTAGTCTAATTTGTTTCATGTTTGTGGAGACACTCTACGATGTACTAGTTTTCCTGTTGCTGTGCATCGAACACCTGACTTGACATAGGAGTTATAACTTCACTCCAGTTAAATTGTTGTTCTGTTTATGCCTGCCTGGAGCAAGGTCTGTGTTCAGTTTGCCCACATGGAGGAAAGCTGTATCCCAAGATGCTTCAGTGTGGCTGAGTAAGGGCAACATGTGGCCTTTCTTGCCACCAGCTAGATCACCATGGTAACAACCCAGAAAATCCCTTTTCCCATTTTCAAATGTGGCTCACTTGCCTTCAGAATTCATTTTCACCTCCTTACTTTGCTGATAACCAATATCTTCGTGTGGACACCAAAGCTGCAGAGATGGCCAGCGGCATATGCAAGGGAAGGCTCTGCCCTAGCTCATTAACATCACTGGCCCTGCAGCCAAGCCGCAACTAGCTACACTGCTTGCCAAGCCAGCTATACCCAACACAGAAACCAGGACCAACAGCCTATCCCGCACCTCCACCAGCCACTGACCTCAGTCCAGAGCCCATGCCAGGTCAGGGGCTCACTACCTCAGTGCCAAGACTAAAGTAAATAGACACTTACTATGCGATCCGTGTTTCTGATGTCTAGCTAATTTACAAATGTACTTGGGTAAGATTGGCTTTTCCAAGGCAAGGTCAATTAAAAATGACAAAAGCTGCCAGACTGCTGCAAAAAGAAGGTTTTAACCACCTTAAAATGCATTTAGTGTCATAAAAATTACTGTATTAAAAAAGTTCTCTTTCTACTCGGCATGTCTATTGTCTGTCACATCGGCTTGCTTTGCCGAACGCCATTTTCTTTCTCCACTTTTGCTCTGCTGAACCAACACTGTCATGGGAAATTCAGCTGGATGGTCTTATGAACCATTAAGAGTTCTAGACTCTCCAATACTCCTGATGACGCAAAGACCAAAGAGATTTCCAGATGTGGTGGAAGATAAATAAATAGATAATCGATCAGTTGAGCAAAGCTGATAGAGATTGAGGCATGAAAAAGAAGCCATTCACACTATTTTGATGGTGAAAGTAACATCCTTTCAGAGGATGTTAAACAAGAGGGAGATGCCCCCCCCCCGAGCCCATGGTCACTCCATGCCCCCCCTGCAGCCGCCATCCGTAGGTTCTGCATGGAACCAAAACAGACAGGCAGACAATTCTCCCAGTCACAGTCTGACCATACGCTCCCCTCTCCCCGCTACCATTAGAGTTTGCGGTCACACCTTCAGACCTCTCAACAACATCCTCTATAGCAAAGGCCCTTTTCACACAGACACTAACATTGACAAAATGGGTGTTACATTTCATTATACATGTTGCAGGGCACCCACAGAGCACACCTGATGCCCTGCAACATGTATAATAAAATGTAACACCCATTTTATCAGTGTTCGAGTGTCTGTGTGAAAAGGGCCTTCCTTTTAAAATTTTTATATTGTGGGTTTAGAAAGTGCATAGTGAATTAGGTAATTGGGAAACCCTGTCTAGATGTTAGGGAATGGGAAAGGGATGCAGAACTATCTGCTCTGCAGCCTGTAACCTAATAAGTTCAGCAGACTTTTGCATGATGTGCTTAACTGCCTGGTATTTTTTCACTAAGAATATAGGTATTCATTTATTATTAATTATTGTTATTATTAACCTGGCACTGAATAGTCATTAATGAGACAGGTTACTGCCCCAAGGGTCTTACTATCTAGGATGGACAAGGGAGAGGGAACATTAAAAAAGTTGCAGCTGCATGTGCTTAGCAATAGTTACAGACTAGAAGGAGAATCGGAAGGACGGTAGAAGGAGCATCAGTGACCAACCTGTGGAGGCGAGGAGCTAGGGGAATCCTGAAGAGATAAGGTTTTAGGAGGGATTTAAAAGTGCCTAGAACTGTTTCATTGTTCTTAATTATGGTCATTTCATCACTGGGGTAAAGACTAATCCTGCTATTGTAACATTACAGTCATCCAAACAGACTTCAACCAGGCTGAGTCCCCATTTTGTTAAGCACAGTGGTGCAGAGCCATAGATTGAAATGGATGCATCATGCGTTCAGGGGGCACACAACCTGCGAATAGCCAGACAGCTCTCATTTAGCACTCTCTCTTCCTCTGCCTATTGAAAGATCCAGAAATCCTTAGCGTGATGATGAAATGCCTGGATCCAGATACCTTTCTTTGGAAACAAGCAATCTCCTGTCCGAGCTCCTTGCTATCCTTGAGTTATTTGTAATTCCCCACAAGAATAACTGAGAACAAAAAGTCTGTTTCTATCATGCTGAGAATCAGTATTTTTCTTAATAGCTAAAATCTCAGGGGGAGGGGGGCTGATGATTGTATCACCACACAGTTCTTAGGGTAAAAGAGCAATTTCATCTGTGGACTGTTGCTCGTTTGTTTGCCTTCCCTGTGCCTTAATAAAGGTATGATAATTTCAAGACCAAATCTGCAATGAAAGTTAAACCATTGTAGGCATTCACTGCATATAAACCCAGCTTACTTTATGTACAGTCAAACTAGGTAGCCAGGAAGTATCTTTTACTTTTTTACTATCTTAAGTTTCTTTCATTGAGCACTCCTTACTATGGTGATTGAGGGCCTTGCCATTTTGAAGTAGTCCATGTGGCATCTTTTACTGGATCAAAGCTCTGCGCGTGAAAGTATGCAGTTTTTCAAATTACACAAAACTATACTTCAGGCATTCAAAAGCAGGGTCGGACTTAGGAATTTTGTGCCCCTAGGCCCTTCTCAGGCTGCTGCCCCCAAGCCAAGCCCTGCCAAAAGCCCCATCCACAAGCCAAGCCCCACCCCCATGCTGCGCGTGTTCATGGGTGGGGGAGCGCCATGTGAACGACACGGCACACGCACCCATAGTGAATGGGGGTGTATGCGTGTGCTTGCCAAATGCATTCCCACTCACCCCCCACTCGGCCTCATGCATGGAGTAACCAGGGAAAACGGCAGTTGCCTCGTGGATGCGGATGAGTGGGGGTTCAGTGGGGATGCGTGTGCACGCCCCTCCCATGCACCAGCACATCCACAGACCCCCCCACCCAGCGGAGGGGTATGTACCTTCCTGGTGAGAGCAGGAAGGAACAAGGAGGGTCTTAGTTTATGGTAGATAGGGAGGAGGAATTTATGAAAATAAGTAGATTGATGTATGGGGGGGGAGAGGTATATTGTTGTATAATGTGTAAATTGTTTGCGTTATAATATAGGGCATTGTGGCCTTGATTGTAACAGAGCAAGTAGATGATGATTTTGTATTATACATTTCATTTGTTGAAAGGTATTTCCCCCTTCTGGTGACAGCAGGAGGAGGGAGAAGTGGAAGACTCCCTCCCCTGGTGGCAGTAGGGTACGGGGATAGGAAGGGGAGGGTGAAGGGAATTGGTTATTGAAATGTAATAGGATGAAATATGGGGAGGAAGTTTGATATTGTTGAAATGTATTATGTTTTTGAATTGTTGTTAGGGTATTGTATTTTTGGGGTGGGGTTTGTGATATGATTTGTCTGGATTTATGTTTTGTATTTTTCTTCTGTTGTGAGCCGCCTCAAGCCGCCTTTGGCAGGAGAGCGCGGGATATAAATTAAAAATGGAATGGAATGGGGGAAAAAAGGGCCTGTGAGGAGCCACTCAAAGAAGAACAGAAGGTCGCTGTCTTGTAAATAAGGTTCTTTGAGATGGCTCCGAACATTCTCACAACCACCACCCTTCCAGTCCCGCATGGAATTTTTTCCTTATATTCCTAGAAAGGGTTGGAAGGAACGGTCATTCTGAGGGGGAGAGTGCTTTTTATACTAGAGGAGCTTGAGGCCATCACGTGGTCTATTTGAATAGGGTGAGCATGCAGAACCCAGTTGTGAGAACGTTAGGCACCATCTCGAAGAACCTTTTTTTACAAAGCAACAACCTTCTCATCACTCACATGGGGAGTTGTTTGTAAACAAACAGCTTTATCTCCCAGCCCCATGGTGTCCCGCTGTTGCTGCTGCACTATTAGCAGGCAGCGAGACAGCAGAAGCAGGTGAGGGATGGGGACCCAGAAAGCAGGGTTCGGCTGTGGGCAGCAGCCTCCGGCCATGCAGGGAGGAAAAAAATAACACACAGTGGGTGGTGCCAGCAATTGCCACTCCCCAGAAAATGCCGCCCAAGGCCTGGGTCTAGGGGACCTGCCCCTAAGTCCAGGCCTGTTCAAGAGGTCAGAACTACAGACAGAGGAGTGCAGGCTAGGTATATATGGGTGCAGTCACTCAGAAGGCAGCTGTTAGGAAAAGGTCATTAGCAGTTCAAATAATTTAAATACAATAAAGGTAAAACAGCAGGTATTATGTGCAAACGGCAGACTATCCATTACATACACATTTCTATAGTGGCTTATGAAGCCTGAATTTTTATTTAGTCCATTGTTTTGGTATCCAGTTGAGCAGGCGTGAGGAGCCTCCGGCCTGTGGGCCATGGATCCAGTCCCAAACATCATGCCCCAAGGGACTGAGATCAAGCCCCAAGGGAAAGGAGTGGAGGTGAGGGCATGCACTCAAAGATAGGGAATGGATCCATGGCATAGCTCCGTAGTTTGGACCTCTCTCTTCTTTCCCCCTTCCTGAGCGCACATTCCTTAAAATACCCCAACTCCTATCCAACCCATTGAGCTTGTACTAATGTTCAAAGTGGCCTGTGGGATGAAAAAGGGTTTTACTCATGCAACAGAGTTATGAATTATAGTTCCTTAGACCTGTCTTTTAAAATGTGTCCCACACAAGGACAGCAATCAGAGATGGGAGTGGTCACTCTGGTAGAAGGTACTAGTCCCCAGGCTCAAGATGAAGAGAATCATGGCGAGCCTAAGAAATTTAATCCAGGAAATCTATGTTGGAGCAAGGCACTGATCCCATCACCTGAGTCCCAAGCCAGCACCCTATTCTTAGACCACTCTCCCTCCCCAATGGGAAAGCAAACAGAAACATGTAAAGTTACACAGGCTCCGCGGTTGCCGTGTTTGGGGATTTAATACTGACGTTGTATTGAAATATAGCAGACAGGTTTGCTCAAACAAGGGCATGTTGCCAACAGTCTAAAGGTTATATTTTCCTACTGACCTATTTTTATACTCTTCATCGCATTCAGTTAAAGCCACCCCATAATCTTGTGTGTTTATGCACGCATCTGAAAGTGCAGTAGGTGAACCATTCAGCGTTAACACAGGGTTAAGATTCCATGCAAATCAAGGAGACTGGCAAGTTGTTTGTTTTAGGAGGAATCATCTTGCTGCACTTGACAAGCTGATGGGTCACCTAATAGAAGCAGCTTAAAATAGGTAAACATAAATGAATGCAGGGTTACAGAGAGGCCTTCTCTGAAATCCATATGTTTAAATGACCCGAGCCAGCGGTGCTTGAAAAGGACAAAAAATAAATGAATGACTGTTAAACTAATCCAAATGAAAACGGCTTTATTCTACTTTGGTTCAGAGAATAAATGTGATTATTCAGTCAACTAGACTCCACTGCCTGTGGACTGTAGAAGCATTTTCTAAAGCCAGGCATAATCTACAACCCTACTCCCCTCGAACACTGAGCATAAAGAGAAATTGTTTGTTTGCACAAATGTTGATTCCCATGCTGTTTAAAGTTCTTGCTGAAACCCTACTGTTTGTGTAACGCCACATCCTATGCAGACAGTCTCCTATTGCCTTGATGGTTTCTCATGGTTTGCAGTTTTGTTTCTTTGTGTGGCTCCCCCTGATTTTAAGTGAATGTGATGTTAGCACAATGTAGGCAGCACACTTTGTCAGAGGAAATGTTATTAATCAGGCACTCGAGTAATTTGCTGTCCCTCCGAGGGTTAAGCAGATCTTGAATCCAATGTTCTGTGACCTTTTTGTGTGGTACAGGACTCTCTTCTCAGGGACAGGCAGTCTGGATGTTAGTGGAACGTTAACTTGACCTAGTTTCTTCTCCCTCTTAATCAGTGGTGTAACTTTGGGCTAAATGTTGAAGGTGGGGGGGAAAAGGGAAAAGTTGAATCTGACCCTGACCTAGAGGAGACCTGCCTTAGAGATCCACTGCCCCTGATCTAGAAGCCTCTAACAACACTGAAACCATTTGCAAACTATACTCCAAGATATCTGAAACGATAATAAAGGAAGTTCCTTGTTGAGGAAGGGTTTATTATTCGAGAGTTTGCATGTTCCTTATCTATTCTACTTGCAGTGATTGATCATATTATTGGTCCAAGGACTCCAAATTTATACTTAGGGCATTTTCACACGGACAGTTAGTCTGGACTAACTGAATGTAGTCCAGACTAGGTTGTCTGTCTGAACGCTGTCAACGGTGCTTATTAGTCCATACTAAGAAATAAGCACGGTTGTTATAAAACCCCAATCGCTGGGCCTTATAACAACCGTTCTTAAACTAGTCCGGACTAATGTCCATCTGAATCACTAGTGTTTATTAGTCCAGAGTAGTTGACTATCCAGTACTTATTGCCACAGAGTTCAACGGCAAGACCTGACAGATGCTCTAGGCATTTTATGCCTCTATGGTTTGTAGGATCACATGAAATGAGGTTTCAGTCACAGAAAACATGTATTTTTCATAAGTGTTCCTGGGACTCCAAATTTGGGGGGATGGGAGCATTCATGTCCACCCCACTCTGGAAGGTGCAGGAGATGCAGTCTCCCCTATAATTTATGCCCATGCTTAATGGAGAACAGGGCCAGTTTTTGACAAAGAATTCTGAATTCCAAGCAGACCTTGATCAATCCACTCATCAGCAGTGAGGATATTATTATTATTAATTTTTTATATAGTGTCAGCTGTGTACCTGGCACTGTACAATCAGTAGTTGTACACAGGTCCCTACCCCAAGGGGCTTACAATCTAAGGCTGTTTTTACACGGATGCCCCCACCCCCCCGGCTCGGTGTTTGGACAGATGGGGGTCAGCATCCGTGTAAACAGCTGGCGGCGGATGGGGGGCTAGGTGTCTACTCAGTGTTCATTCATGTGAACACCGAGCAGGGAGTGAGGCGGATGTGGGCAGGGAGGGAGTTCTCGGCATGGGGGGCAGCTAGGGAGAAAGGATTAAGGCGGTTAGAGGAGCAAGGGAGGCATTGGAGGGTGAGAGAGGGGACAGAGGAGAAGCGGAGTTCACGGACTGGAGTACAGAGGGACATTAGCACAGAGAGGTAGGGGGGAGCAAGGTTGTGAAGAGCTTTATAGGTGAAGACTAGGAGCTTGTGCAGGATTCGTTCAGGAAGGGGGAGCCAGTTAAGAGAGGAGAGGAGGGGCTGCACATGGTCGAAGTGACGGGCGAGGTGGATGACCCTGGCAGCAGAGTTTTGGATGGAGATAAGGGGAGAAAGGGGAGAGTTGGGGAGGCCAGTGAGGTTACAGTAATCGAGGCGAGAGATGACCAGGCCGTGAACAAGGGTTTTGGCAGACGAGACAGAGAGAAAGGGGCAAATCTTAGCAATGTTATGGAGGGAGAAGCAACAGGTCATGGGGGCAGGAAGGCGATTCCTTTAACCCTTCCCTGACGTGATCCCATAGACCAGAAAGTCCAATAGGCTGCAAGGAGAATGTAAAGTGAAGATCCAACTCCTCTGAACTCCATGCTCTTGGCTCTGCACATCTCACTGTGTGCTTCTATGCAGAAAGTTTTTCAAAGCGGAGCCTATGTACCCAGTACTACCCTGGCTCCATCAGCCATTCTTCCCATGCAACACAGGGTATTTTCAGACGTTACGAGATCACGCTCAATCACAGAATACCCTGTGGTGGGGAATGGTCCCGTAACGTCTGTTTGATGCCCGCCAGATGTTCACCACAGTGAGCCTCCGGCAGGAATCAAAATAACCACGCTTTCGTGCCTGATCCGGGGACCATCGCCGATAGCGTGGTTAGCTAAACCACAGTTAGTTGAAACAAACCACCCCCACCCCCCGATTCCCCGCCAGGATCGGCCATCACGTCTACTAGCCGTGACGGGGCGATTCCGGCAGGGAATCAAAAGGGTGATTCCGTGACGGGGCCAAAGCCGCCCCGTCACGTCTGAAATTACCCACAGATGCCAACACAAAGAATGGAGCAGAAATCACAGAACTGGTCTGCTCCTGCAGAATGGACTGTGAAAACATGGAGGCGGAGGTTAGAATGATTTCTTCTGTCACACAAATGCAGAGGAACCACCCTGGTGTGCACTGGAGTCAAAATTTGGGCTTTGGGCACCTTGCTTCACACATTTAGAGGGTTCTTTGCAAACCACATGGGCTAGGCATATTAATTAAAAACTTGAATGGGAACTCCTCCAGGAACCTACTTGTAAGATTCTACTCACAGACTTCAACTTTTTAATTTTTTTTAAAAAGGAGTTCTCTAGCTGAATGAGTGAACTGGCTCATTCTTTTAGTAGAACAAACTGTTCCATATTGAGGCTGAGGCTGTGGAACTTTGAAAACTTGGTTTGGCTATTATAACGGTTCAGAAACCAGAAGCAAATGAGAGTCAAAGCTTATTTTTCTTTATTTTTACAAATCTGAGTTTTGGCCAATCTCTCAATTTCTTGATCTTGTAACGTGGAGGTGTGAAATGCCTCCTCCTCGCTCAACAGGCTGTTAACTCTAACGCTTGGGTGCCACACAGAAGTGGCACTAGTCTAATGGCTCCATTTTAAAACCCAATTTTAGTTAAACTTGTGTAACTTCTGCATGTAGACGGAGTCCCTTCCCTCTAGCATTTCTGTGTCTGGAAAGCCTGTAAAGCTTAGTCACCCTCCCCTCCTCCTGATCACCCAAGCAGCATGTGCACTAGCAGACAGGATAATTAATCTGGCTAGTGGCCTACTGCATGATTTGTGATGGGCTAATTATCAATGCAAAGCAAACATTAATGACTAACTGTAGAACATCTGTGGCTGTTCAAGCCAAGGATGCAAGGCTGTACGGCTGTGGCATACGCATGCCTGCACTTGCACAAGGACCTGGTGTTTGCCCTGCCCTGTGGAGTGTGCAAGTAAACAGTATATGTTTGATGGGCTGGTATTGTGTGCTGTACCATTCAAAGTCGCCAGGTTATTCACACCCCTTGTGCACGTGTGTCGAGGCCAAATATTTGGAATCATGTGAGAGATGCAGGATAACTCCCCCCTTCCCTCTCCTGCAGGGCATGCCTCGGCTTGGGATTTGCAATGTGTGTGGGGAGGAGTGTTCCTGCTCCACCCCCAAAATGACTGATAGGTGGGGGAACTTGCGTTACAGCTTTTAATTTTTGTAATTTACGTCACTTTGTAATTCTAGCTGCCTTGGGTCACAGGAATATTTAACTCACAAAATGGAGTCACAGCCCAAAAGACTGGGAGAGACACCACAGTAGCTGAAAAGACAAAATGTAAACATTTAAGTTTCAGTTCATGAAAGAGGGTTGGTGGGCCAGAATACTATAGATTTTTCTCTTCTCCCCCCACCCCCAAAAGAGCTTTGCTTTAAGATCCCTCTCCTGTACTTTTAAGATGGTTGATCTCCTTTGCAGCTTTTGGAATTCGCTAGTTTACGGCAATGTTTTTCTGCTCAGTGAACTGGCTCATTCTTTTAGTAGAACAAACTGTTCCATATTGAGGCTGAAGTTGGCTGTGTTTTAACAAAGGATTTTTTCCCCTTCTGACAGTGCTTTGCCAAAAACCCAAGTCGTTTCGTAGCCAAATTACAAAAGGTCAGGAGGGGCTAGTTCAGTGACGGGTGTAATTCCCATGTGTCACAGCCAGTAAAGAAAATGGGTGGTGGAGGGGGGAAAAGTGAAATTCTGACTTGAAATAATAATGCAGAACAAGCTTTTAAAAGAAAACGGACGTGTGGGCCTAAAAATGCACTTTAATCTAGAAGACGAGGACCACAATCCAATTAATCTGAAGTAGTCCCTCTGGGCTTCGATGTGACTAGTCCACAGTAAGTAGTTGGTAGACTGCAGCATAGACTTGTTAAAGCAGGTCAAGACAGATTACCTTCCAAAGTAAATTTTTGTACTGCAATGACAGACATTTAAAGTGGCAGAAAGGAGTACCATCCTAATGCTGTTTCCTGAAGCTAATTTAAAGGGCTACTGTCCCATTTCTCTGAGCCACCCAATGAACATTTACTAATGCTTCATGGGTAGGATTCAAACAAAAGGCAGCAGCAAAATACTTGAGGCTACTATGGATTGATATGACCAGAAGGATGCAGATTTCCAACTGAACTTTTCTTGTCTCCAGGGCTCTGCTAGACCTATTTACCTAGTTTCTTGTATCTCTCAAACAAGACCCTTCCCAGAAAGCATATAGCTTAGCTACCATGGAAATCTGTGCTACAGGATGTTGTTCTGTACGACAATAATATTTTGACAGTGAGGTTCCACTGACTGTGTTATAAGTGCTAATAAGCTGCAATAAAGCAGACTAAGTAAATGGCTTACTGGCCGGTTTGTTTCTTCTGAGGTGGGAGGAAAAGAAGGGTAACAGTCTCCATGGTCAGCTCAGTAGCTTACCTCTCTGCTAAGACGGCAGCCAGCTTAGTTTCTTGGGACAGGGAACATGAGCTCATGTTGGGTGAAAACAGGCATGACGCTAACCACCCTTGGTGGTTATTTATGCATGTTGCAGGGCTGTATTGGTGCCCTATGCAGCCCTGAAACATGCATAAATAACCACCAAGGGTGGTTAAAGGGTGGATAGCGTCATGTCTGTTTTCACCCTGGTGTTGTTTCATGTAAGTCACTTAATACCTGTTGGGTGGTCAGTCAGAGCTTTGATTAAACTATGCATGAACAAGGATGATATTAAAGAGTTATGAGAGCCCAGTAGGATGGGTTTTATATTTTATACAGAAGTCTTCCTGCAACGTTTAATTCAAACTTCTGAGGCACTAAATTAAATCATTGCTCAGAAAAAGGTCTCAAAATGAAGATTTCCATTTAAAAAATATTTGTTTAAAAAAAAACAAAAAACCGAGGCATGCCAAAGGATTCATTTCCAAGTCATTTGCATAAATACCCATAAACTGGCAGTTATTTGCTACATTTTACTTTGTATTAAAAGGTTTATACAATAGAGTGTATTACATGTTTGGGGAAATTAGAGTGAGGGCTAAAAAGAAATAAATGAATACTTTCCAATTTAACTATATTACTAAATATTTTTTGTACCACGTAGAGATAATTTTACATTTTTCTCCTGCCAATCGTAACAAATATTCAAAGCTCCAACTCCAATATTAGCAAGACCTGGCAAAAATAAAGCAAAAAGCAATAAAGAAAATGACTATAATTATGTAAGATACAAAAATTAATGGCAATTCTATTGCACTACATACTAGAAACTGGACTAATCATGTAAATAGCTATAAAGAAGAATTAAAGATTACTCTGTTACTATGAACTGTTACAGAGCTGAGATTCAAATCTCCAAACATTAATATAGAGATTACCATAAAATTATAGAACTTGTGTTGTTGTTTTTTTAAAAAGCCTCCTGTAATTGACCACATGAAACTATACCAAGGTATTGGGAAGAAATTTTAGTATCTTCCCCAACAGATGCAACATTAGCATTAGTTTACAAAAATGAAACACTATGTTTTAATCATGTAATAATGCCTGTTTAGTTCTTGCTTGCTTTGCATCACATAGGACTAGCAGACCTTTGTATTTGTGGTTTGTTTAATTTGAAAACAACAACTAATTATTTGGGGGTGTTTTACCATAGTTTTGTCAGATTTTACCATCTTTGTATATAGTCCTGGTAAGTGACAAATCTAAACTATAACACCTAAAACAGGATTATACACAAAGATGGTAAAATCCAACAAATCTAAATAAGACAGCCCAAAACAAGACTAGGTACAAAATAATAAAATCCAATGTATGTGAAATGCAGCAAACATGTAATTACATCACTAAGTCACATAACTTTCTAATACCCTAGGCTAAATGGGAAAAAACTGCTACAGCTCTAACAAATGCAGGTACATGGGAGTCTAATAAGATAGCTAGTTTATGGAATGCCATTAGATATTCTCTGCCTCTTAGAATAGGAGTGGTCTCTTATCAGCTGATAGAATCAACATTTGGGGAGATCGCGTGGGAAGTCCCAAGGGAAAAAGCCTTAGTTGAAAGAATTTTGTCATAATGACCCTAAGGACAGCACTTTTAACTCCCTGGCTTTCCAGAGAACACCAGACTGATGGATCTCTACCAAATCTTCTCAACAAGCAATGTCTAGTACTTTCTGTTTTATTATGCCATTACGGAGGTTGACAGAAAGGGGTGACAAACAAATGTGCAATAAGATATTTTTTAAGCTAAGCTCAACAGGATGCAGAACCAACTAGAGTTTTGTTTATCCAAACTCAAACTCTCATTTCATTAAGTTTGGCCCAATATTTGGGCAATTGTATACAAGCAATTTCCTCCCACTGCTATCAGTCTAAGTGCAACCCATGAAAACGAACCTGGGTGGATCTTGAGAAAAACAATATGGACTTTAAAGTCCATATTCCAGGCAGTTGATGTTAACCTCTAATATCATAGGTCAATTGGGGTATAGACTTGACATTAAAAGTTTTAACAGCTGTTCTGAGTCTGCAGAGTCCTTTGCATCACGTATGATTGGAAGATCAATGTTTAAACGTAAGGAACACTATGGATCTGTGGTGTCTTTTATGAAGCTAAGAGACAGGTCTAATTTTATGGAGGTGTGATGTTCTGAAATAAGGGATGCCCCTTACAACAAGAACTGTAAAATATAGGAATTATATTATATATAATGTAGATTACAGTGTGTGTGTGTAAAATCAATCTATAATACACATATACACACACAGTAGCCAACAACACAAGCTTACTCACCAGGGTTGCAAATTGGGAGGGGGTGTTCCCCAACCCCTTTGCAATGCCAATTGCTTGCAGTGCGGGCAGGGTATAGTGGCTGTTCAGTGGGGCATGGGGGTGGAGAGGGTAGACTTTTAGCTGGGAGCAAGTGTCCCAGGAGAGGTCTCTGTCTAGACTCTGTGGCAAATGTCACAACTAGAGGGCTCCCATCCTGGGTAAGTGCTGTAAAAATCCACTTGACAGCTCAAAAAATACACAAGCAGCCAAGTACGAAACCCACCCCTCTTCCCCCCCCTCCCCTCTGCTTAAACTACAGGACATTTGGCAACTTCACTCTTATGTACGTGCGAAGATTCTTCATCAAATCTCTGCTGGGGGGAAATTGACTGCACCTGCTAGTGCTATGCACTCCATTTGACTCTTTTGTGGAAGAGACTGGTAATAGTTTATGTTTTGGCTATGGCGTAATGCGTAAATCTCATCAAATAAGAGAGGCAGAGGAAGCATTCCAAGACACACCGAGGGCACTATTTAGGTGCTATAAATAAAGACCCGGAATCCTTCCTTTGGCAATTAGAGTCCAGACACTAGTGAAGGCAAATGATAATTTGATTACTTCCTCTTCCCACAGAAATAGACCAAACCTAACTATATGCCCTCTAGTGGCTACTCTAGACAACAAGCCTGGACAGACCACACAGCAAGCCAAGACAAATCAACACATGCCATACTCTCCAAACTACACACAGTCACAGCAGTGCGAGAGACGTGGGGTGCAGCTTTAAGGTTTTCCCTCTGCCCCACCCCCATACTCGGGGACAGACAGCGTTAGGGTTGCTACCTTCCCAGACACTTGACACATAATGGTGTAGGGCCAGGCTGAAAATGGGTGGGGCAAAGTGATTCACCTAGGGTTCAATTCCCAACTTAGCTAAAAAGCCAATGGGTGACAAGTCATTCTCTCTCAGCCTCGGTTCCCCAACTGTAAAATGGGAACAATAACAACATACCTCCCATACGCCTGGTTAGGAAGAACTGATTAGCACCTCTTTGGGTGCTGAATCCGACTGTCCCTTTATCGGGGTGTGTGTGTCAAAGTCACTCTTTCAGGAGGGAAGAGACAAAAAGGCCAGTATTGACACCTCAAGCATCTCTTTCCTAGTATCCTCCTAGAAAAAGCACTTGAGGGGATAATAGGGAAATGATGGAATGACAAGAAACTAAGTGGGATAACAAGCAGGAGAGCGTCTGTCCCTCTTTATGCACTTGGAATGTTGAGAGGTATTAAGTATGTAAGGGGGCGGAGCTTATTCACAGAGGGAGAAGCTTATTGGCCAAGAAGGTAGGTCTTGTCCCACTTCAGCAGCTGGAAATACTGGGAGGTATGTAATGACCTTCCTAACAGACTTGTTGCAAGGGTGAACTAGATAAGGACTGTAAAGCAGTTTGAATACTAGAAGCTCTATATAAATACTAAGTAATAATTCTCCATTTACATCCCTGTAAACAAGAACATAATCTTTTCTTCTCAGGATCTGATGGGATGCTAAATGAGGCTGATAAGACCACTCCCCTTTCCCAGAACATACGCCTGGAACTCCCTCCCTGCCCCCACACCTTCAAGTCCCTCCTCAAAACCCACCTCTTCCGCTCTGCCTTTCCTAACTCTTGCTAATCCACCCAGGATTATCCCCTACATGTTATCTGCAAACTCTTATTTACTGTAACCAAGTCAAGAGTGTGTACCTGAGTTCTTGCATCCTCGTGAATGTTGCATCCCTTGTCTAACATGACTAACAGTGTGGAGACCTCTGTTCCCCCTTCCCTGTCTCCCCTCCCTCTGTCTTTAGATTGTAAACTCTCTGGCAGGGACCATGTCTATAGTATTTTATTCTCTGTAAAGCGCCAGGTACATTTCTGGTGCTATATAGAAATGCTTATAATAATATTACTATTATTATTATTATTTTATTTTCATCATTCCGTAGCATCTTCGCTATGGCTGTAGTGCATGCTTTAGTGGAAACGATTAACACTGTTCAACTTAACAGAAACTAAAAACATGATAACATCAACTACATCCGAAGAGGCGCATACTGTAAAAATAATGCTTATGCTGCATCAGCAGGTGGTTCACCATAAAAGAAAAAGGCATTAGAACGACTGGGTAGCTCAGAGACTTGGTAATGGAACTGTAGGGCCTTTCATCTCTAGGTGACCAGTTCAAATCCAGCTCAGGTTAGCAGCAAATCAAAAGAGCACAAACAGAGGCCTACATAAAGGAAACCCCTTGCCTCAGTCCAAATCCAAGGCAACACTTGTCCACTACAGCAACCATCCACTTGTAACTGACTTAGCACAGAATCCAAGAACAAAAGGTGTGGTGGGTTGAGATATTCTAGCAAGGGTGGGGGACCTGAGGCCTGGGGGCCATAGGCAGCACATGGCTAATTTTATTTGGCCCCTTTCCAGTGCCTAGATCTAGTCCCTGAATCCACGTCCTACCCACAAGCAATGAAATACCGAGCTCAGGATAAGAGAGCAGAGATGAAGGCATTTCCTCAAGGATAAGGGACAGATTCATGACTTTCCTCCTCCAGGGCGCTCCCCTTCAGTATCCGCGTCCCCAACTTCTACGAGGCCCTCAGAACGTGTACTAATTATTAAAATGGCCTTGGTTCCCCAAACCTGGCACATGGGAAGCTCCATGCCTTTTGTCATTGCAGTGAATAAGCAGTAGACAGACACAATCTACCATCTCTAACCAGGACTCAAATTCTAAACACAGAAGTGTAAACAAACTAACATTGCACTAAGATCCTCAACAGTCATGCCCACAAAGACGCTGCTACGGATTAGCCATCCAATTTTACTCAACTCTGCAGTAAATCCCAAATCCTCAAGGAATGACTAGCTTGTGTTGCTAGGCTCTCTCCGCTGCGAGAATTTGTTCCTTGACTCTGGGGTTAAGGGAAGGGGAGGGAAATAATGAGCCTCCTCCCCTCTCTCCCCCACCAGTTGCTTTCTTTTTCGTACTGGGAGGGGAGCAAAGAGAGCTGAAGCATGTGGATGACACTGTACCAGTACAACAGCATGCCATGCTGGATAAAGCTCCAGACAGTAAGAACTCCCCTTGGCATTGAAGCCTACAGTGGGGTTGCTGCAATCACCTGCAGGGAAAATATTAAGTGCATGAATGTCTCTAATATCAGGCGGAGTGAGGTGAGAGAAATGTTAGCAGTCTGCAGGATTCCTCTCACATCTACTCAAATGCACACAAGACAGCTTCAGCACATAGTAAAAGCCTCCCATGCAGTGCTGTTCTGATTAATCAGGCAGCTACTGGAAGCACACTGTTAGTCATGTGGCCATTAGTAGACTAGAGCAGAGCTCTAAGCAGCTAAAAATCAGTCCTTCTAGGAGACAGACTTCCAAGAAGCCCACACTATGTGCATACACTTAAACTGCAAACACCTTCCACCTACTTGGAGGTTTGCTCTGGAAAAATATTCTGCCTCCTGGAGTGTATCCCATAAGGAGGGCTGCATGAACTCTGCAAAAGTAGCCACCTGCAATAACCAGAAAATCCAAATTCTGCAAGCAGAATTATGCAAATTAATAAAATTGTACAAACTATGCAGATACCTGAATGCAAACAAGTCTCCCAGCATGCCGTTACATTAATTGTAGATTTCACATACCTTTAAAAACAAAACACAGAATACCAGATACAGACTTCTGAGAGAGGGGGTGACTGAGGGGGTGGCAGGCAATCATTTGCCTGTTCTTCTGTGATTTTTAAAATATTCGTTAAAAATCTCCAGTGACAGCTGGAGAACTTTCAGGCTGGTGGACTGGGTCACCTGGGGGCAGAGGCACATAAAATCTGACATGTTACTATAGAATATACAAAGAATTAAAAAAAATAAAAATACACTGAATACATTTCTGCCCCTCTTCTCAGCAGAGTGCACGTCTGGGGATAGGTTGCAAATTCAACATCTGAGCTTGTTCAGGGACCCGAGTTGACTGCGTTGCTGCAGTTTGCAGTGATTTTCGCAGAATCAGCCAATTCTTGCAGAATCAGCCAATCCTGACCATGACCCGAGGGTAAATAGGCCCCTGGGAGATGAATTGTGGGTGGGTGGGGTCTGAAGGCCCTATGTTTGCGTGAGGGAGGTGCTGAAATTCCAGAGGATTTGAATTGTGTTTGATTAGCAAAGTTCTTAGTCTATGTCAAACGTATTGCAAATTTGCTTCCCAGCATGCATAGTTATGCAAATCAAGTTAATTATGCAAATATTAATGCTCGTGGTGAATTTGCAGAATTTGGCTTCACTGGTTGCAGAATTTAAGATTTTTTGGTGCAGTCAACTCGGGTCCCTGAGCTTGGTATACATCTAATCCAGAGACTCTCTTAACTGACAAACAGTTTGCCTTTTGACTCTGCAATCATCTGGCTGCAGGAGCAAGAGACTCAACGAAGCAGAAGAGATTGTTCTTGGTCTTTCCTTCCGTCTGCTCATCCACACAAGGAACACAATCATTTTATTTATTAAAATGTATATCCCACCCTGTCTCGATGGATCAGGGTGGTTTACAAAAGCATACAAAACAAAATCATTTTAGAACGGGTGGTGAGAAGGATGGATTACTACACGAGAGAATGGCAGACTTGTCTTCTGCTAAGATGATGCCTTTCTCATGCAGTCAAACAATTTTGGTTAATTAAAAAAAAAAAGTCAAAGTTATTCCTCAGATCCAGCTGCAGGTGAGTCCCTGATCAGACACAAACCAAACCCACAGGTGGAATTTGCAAGCTATCCCTAAACCATCTTTCCCTGCTAACAAGTAGAGCAGAAATGCCAGTGACAATGGCTCTGTAAAAATTTGATGACTGAAAACAATGCTGCTACTGCCCCACAGCCTTTCCCCTCCTCCCTTCACTCCCAAACTTCTAATTTTGGAAAGGCAGTTTTTTGTTTGCCCTGATCTGACAAAGTAGCCCCTTTCCCACCTTGCTCATTTGTTGGCTGCCAGAAGCCACTTGCTCAGCCACTGAACTTCCCTGAGATAGCAAGAAAGAGCACTCACAGAACCACAGCTCCTGTCAAAGGACTACCACCTGTTGGGATATATATTAAATTTATCCACTGGGAGGCTACAGCAAAACCCAGAGTTCAAGTCCTGCCCTTTTGAGAAATGCAAACCCATTAACAGTGCAATTCTCTGGCAGGATAATGCACATGCATGCTAGCATTCAATTCTATGGGACTTAGACTAGCACATGAGTTGTCTCACCTGAGAGTTGCACTCAGGGTGAAATGAAAGGTGTTGGTTTTTTAAGAAAATACAACACCTGCCTCCCCCAAAACACCCAACCCCCAAATCCAGGTATTTTTACACATAAAAATTAAAAGGAGACAAAAATACTAAAATGTTTTAGACTAAGGTTGTGAAGCTTCATTTGATGGTTACTCTCAAAGAGAAAAGTGTTCCTCCATATAAAAACTTCTCCACGGCATGAAGAAATACTGCAGGATTACAGCAGAGCATAAAGAAAGTAGCAGCAATAAAATCCAACAAAACCACATCCATACACAACTTGTCAAGCAGAAAGTTTTCACTCATAGGCATACAAGTTTTGCGCTTGAAAAGATGAGCAAATACTAGAGCCACAAAGCCTAGAGAAAAATCAAAGCAACACACATCAGCAGCATTTAAATCTGCATTCTCTTGTTTAAAATTCTTTTAAATCCCTAAATGCTTTATCCCATAGCAGCCACTAAACCGGACTTAATAAGCAGCAAGAAAAAAATCTTGCATATAGCCACATAGGGTTTAACCCCCACCTAGCATTAAAGATACAGGGAGGCAAAACTCAAAGTAATGTTTTACCCTTCATGAGGGGGCCATACATCACAGGCCCTTTTTACAGGGGATGTGTGTGCGTGTGCCGCAGCATGGGTGGTGCGGGGGTGCCGGTGCACATGGGTTTTCCCAAACTCCGTTTTCCCTGCCTGCTCCGTGAGTGGGGATGCATGGGGGGTAAGTGGCTGTGGGATTTACATGAGACGGTACCACTCATGCCCACACAGTGGATCTGCATGGGCATGAGTGGTACCATCTTGTGGAAAAAGGGCCTTAGTAGTAAGAAAGATCCTACAGTTATCAAGTCTCAGAAAATAGACTTGCAGCCGCCTTTTAAAATCACTGATTAGATCTGGAATCTCCTGCAGCTGAAATTCAAGAAATAAAACTGCACTTCAAAAATACTAGCTTTGTGGGGACAATTTGAACACCCTACCTATGCCCATTAGAAAGAGGCAAAGCAGTGCGCACATCAACACCCTCCCCTCTCCTCCACTCCCTAGGCCCCTTGCAAACACCCACAAACCTATTGACTCACCTCTGAAGCTGGGCTGTAGCAAACAATCCTACGCCATATCTCCTCAGGAAAGCTTCTCCTGCCCCCCTTGAAGGACAGCCAGCAAAATGGTGACTCCCTCTGCTAATGGCCACCTGGAGCAAGCTCAGGCAGGCACAAAGCAAGTCCTACCGCAGGCAACCGTATTATCTGCTGCCACTGGATAGGGGCAATATGAATTTTGCTCCAAGATTACTTCCATTGGTTGGATTCCTTCATAGAAACCCAGTATGAGACTGCAGTCTCCACCTGTAGCCCCTCCCCTAAACAGAACAGCCTATGTGCCACTCGAGCAGCCAGTGTTTGGCCACAGACATGCTCAGTGAAGCTCAAGGCTGAGGCAGAACAGCTGCTGCAAGACTGCTCCAATTCCAGTCCCTCCCTTACAGCTTCCTGTGATGTACTGAAGCAGACTGGTGAATCTGCTTAGGTGGATCTGTAGCCTAGTTCCTTAGGCAGTTGCCCAATTTAAATCTGCTGTTTTGGTTTGATTACTATGTTCTTTCTGGAATGCTGATGTAATACAGATTGCACTTGTAATGGAGTCTCGTGCATGTCCCTGTCTCTAAGCCAGAGTCACCTATAACCAGCAATATATTACACTTCCCAGTAGCAGCCACAACTTCAGTGGGGCAGAGCCCATTTGGCTGTAAATAGGAGCCTCCCCTGAAAATCTCTGCAGTAATCTAACTGCATGTCCAATTCTACAAGCACACACAAACTTGAAACCACTCTTTCCCATTGCAAAAATAAAATAAAATTGATGAAGTTCAAGCCTGCACATATTAATTTTAATTATTTATTTATTTAAATTTCTACCCTGCCCTTCTGTGGGGGTGGGAGTAAGGAGGTGTGTTTTGACAAAACATGAAGAAACTGTTTAGGAAAATAAAGGATGTTTGACAATAGCATGCCAAGTATGTGTGTACTTTTTTACAGGTACTGGAGCTTATACAGTTCTACAGGTAGGTACACAGCATTGTTGCAGGCACACCTGGTTTGCTTTCACTCCTAAGACTATATGCTGGGCTTCTTGGTCTTTTTTTCCCCCTTCTGTGGGGTCTTTGTCTAACAGGGTCTCACAAGACACTGGACGAGTATCTCTAAGGCTGCTGATGTGGCAGCTCACCACCTCCCCTTGCTAATGATTAAAAGAAAGACAAATCTGCAAAAAAATCCCAACAGAAGGAGTATAGGATCAAACCGAGTCCGAGGACTCTATATTGTCAATGATCACAAAACAATGCAACACACTTAAATGAATCTAATCAAACATATACACTGTAACTACTTTAACCTGTCCCCTATATGGGGGTCTAGTTGTTGAATGCAAGTAAGCTAAGCAAGCATACCACGAGCAGTTTAACCCCTTTCCTGGCAAGGCTCCCTTTCTGTGAATGAGGAATGAGCAGTGAAGATGTATAAAATGTAAAACAGAGGATAATAGATCCCATCCAGGACCTCAGATCTTGCTGGAATGGGCGTTTCTCAGGTGTCTTCCCCCTCAAGTTCCTCCTAAGGCAAGGACGTTTGGGTGGGTGTACAGGTGTGAAGGGTGGGTGAGTGTGTGTGAGAGAGAAGGAAATGACAAGCCTGTTCCCACAACTATGCCAAGCGAGAGGAAAAAAAGAAGAACAAAGAGAGTGTGTGTCTGGAATTTTCAGTATTGATGATCTCACCAGGTTTCTCCTCAAATATCTTATCTGGTGTGTGTTCTGATGTGCTGGGCTATGTAAGGCCCCTTTCACACAGGCACACACCCCCTTGCACACGTGGGCAGGTGGGTGGGGGCTGCCCATGCGAACGCTGCTGTGGGTGCGAGGGGGGAACACCGCGGGCAGTGGGTGGGGATGCGTGTGTGTTCCCGTACTCCACCCATCACCCACGCACGGAGCAACGAGTGCCAATGCCTGATACTCCGTGAGTGAAGATGGGTGGGGGTCCGTGGGAATGCACCCCCATGCATCGCCCACTCATCCCCACATCCACTGCGGCCCATGTAAAAACAGCCTAACATGAAAACCAAAGCAACTGTTCATATAAACTGGATTTCTGATTGTAATGATTTACAATTCGTGTAACATTTTCTAACCACTTTGTTTTATGAGGGATCTGTCTATTACTGTCCCACATAAAGGTACATTGCTTCTCAGGACTGAGAATACTAAAGTAGCAAACAACCACCCTGGCACTAAGTCAGTGTTCTGCCCAGTGACGGAGGCACTGGGATCTTCTCTCCCTTCACAGAAGATGATCAAAAGGGCACAAGCAGGAAGCAGAATAAAACCTAGAAGGGGAATGTGATATGGAGGGAAGCGATGGCCAACTGAGTTTCTCAGAATGTAACAATTTTGCTTGCTTGGAGGCCAGTTAAAGTCGGACCATTACATTAGAGAAACAGTTGTGGGCTGATAAACTGGGTGAATGATCCTCAGCTTATGCACTCAGAAAGAGTAGCACATTTTGCTACAGTGCGGCAAATGGGGTGTGGGGATGGCAGGATTAAAGGTTCCCTTAGACATATTGCCAGTAGGTTTTCCCACCTCCTTTTCCTAAATTGTGATCTATATACATTATTCATTATACATGCACTCCCTTCAGCAACTCTGGGTTTTGAATCATTGTGCCGATACATGGGGAAAGTGAAAAGACAAATTGATCCTGGACAAACAATTGGTGCCTTTAAGCCACCAGAGGTCCAACATTTCATCATGTCAGTGGCTCCCAAATTTGTAGCCCACAAAGCTATGGTGAGTGGTCTGCAGTGGGTCCACAGAATTGGCCACAACTACAGCAAAAGAAGCTTCAGTCTCAATTGGTGTTGGAGTGGTTTTTGGGGTAAGGGGATTGGGGCTGGAAGGTGATCATAATGTTTATGGCGAGGTCCAATGAGAGAAATTTGGGGCCTAGTAGCTGGGCATCCTCAACCTCCTATCTTTAAGTTTCAAAATCAATTTCTGTAGATCATACTGGTATTTTATTTACACACATTACTTGTAATTGTTATTTAACTCATCCTATTTGAATTTACATTATAGAAAATTCTTGTCATTTTGGGGGGCCTCTGGTAAACTCATACCCCCTCTGATCCTGCCAGCAAACATATTGACCCCATCTCAGAGATGACCACTGTGCCAATACGGGCAGGGACCAAAGCTGCCTGCTGTGCATGACCACAGCCAACATGCAATAAGCATGCATCGCAGACAGACGCACAGTGATTTAGTGGAAATTTTGAAGACTGATTGTGGTCCAGTGATTCAAAAGGTTTGAGAACCACTGCACTAAATGACTTCCAATTTGTGAATTATAGGATTTATCAAGCGGCTCCTGCACACATGCTTTCAAAAGGTGCAATACAGATGGCAATTTGCTTGAAAAGTTTGTTTTACTGCTTTGTAGAGATGGTGCACATTGGGAGGAAAACCTCACCTTCACTACTAAAAGTATTACACACCCATATGATTATGTGTAAACATGAAGACACGTAATCAAAATATACATCATGCTGGGACCAGTTAGGGAAAGAGGTATCCCTACTTCTATCCTGGTGATTTTGGCTCCAGTCCAAGGTGCGCACGTCTGGCAAGCATGCAATGCACATGTGCCATGCATGTATTGAACACACATGCACGCACACACCTGGGACATCAACCTTGGATCCGCCCCTATGAACACCTGATTTGACTGATAATAAG
This sequence comes from Sphenodon punctatus, assembly GCA_003113815.1. NCBI lineage: Eukaryota > Metazoa > Chordata > Lepidosauria > Sphenodontia > Sphenodontidae > Sphenodon > Sphenodon punctatus. Next base: position 1,902,597 of record QEPC01001209.1, read on the forward strand.
TTATCCAGCACTGATCCAAAACCATCATCTTTTTAAGAAGAACATAATGCCATACTGGGCCAGACCAATGGTCCATCCAGCCCAGCAGCATCTTGCCTCCAATAATAGCCAGCTTCAGCTGCTTGAGAGAAGTGTAAAGCAGGACGGGTCATACTGGAGTGATCCATTTTCTGCTATTCACTCCCAGCCCCTGACAGTCTGAAGTCTCATCCCCTGGCCAGCTTGGTTAACAGCCACTGATGAGCCTATCCTCTAAGAACGTATCCAGTCTTTTTAAGCATCCAATCATTTTTTGACATCACCGGAGGGGGGGGGGGAACTCCGTGGGGGGGGGGGCGTTATTGGGGCAGCTGTTGAACCGACTGGGGTCCTGTTGGGCATGGGGAGGTATGGCGGGGAGGAGGGGGAGAGGTAAAGTCATCATGTGTACATGGGTAGGTACTTGGTGTCTGTTCCCCTGTCCTCGTCTTTCCCCATCTCGGGATATTTGGGGGTTGAGGTCAGTGGAGTCTCTGATCGGTCACTGATGCTGTTTAATGCAAGGTCAGTGGTGGATAAAACTACCACCATTCATGATCTTATTCAGGATGAGGCCCCTGACCTCATATGCAGGGAGGCCTGGCTGGATGAGGCTTCTGGGCCTGTGTTGGCCCAGATGGTGCCGGCTCAGTACTCAGTACCCAGGACTGGGGGCCAGAGGGATGGAGTAGCAGTTGTCTGTAAAGACAGTCTGGTCTACTGAAGGTATCCAGTGTCTGACTTGTCCAACATGGAGTGTGTCTATCTTGGATAAACAACTATTGGATGTTTTTATGAGATTTATGAGATTTTGGGGATTCTGCTGGGAACCGCCACACAGCACAGCAGATTCCCTGACTGCTCTAGCCTACCTGGTCTCAAAGGTGGTGTTGAGATCACCCAGACTTATTGTCATGGGTGATTTCACCACTCACGCTGAGGCTGGCCTTTCAGGAGCAGAGCAGGATTTCATGGCAGCCATGACAACTGTGGGCCTATCCCAGATAATATCTGGCCCAACACACGAGACCGGACACATGTTGGATTTAATGCTTTGCACCAGTCTGGAAATGAGGGTTCTAATTATTGGGAGTATTGTTACAACACCACTGTCATGGTTGGACCATTGCCTTCTGAGGACCCAGACCTCTGTCCCCCTTTGCCCCTATTGGGGGTGATGGACCAGTTAGGATGGTCCACCCCAAGAGACTAACAGATCCAATAGGATTCCAGAACTCTCTGGAGGGATTTACCGCTGACCTTGACAGCCTATCTGTTGATGGCCTGGTCAGTCTGTAGTATGGTATATTGACTCAGGCCACTGAGACAGTGGCAGGTGTCCGCTTCCTCTACTGCAGCAGCGCAGATCTCCCTGGTATATGGAAGACCGGAGACTGCTAAAGTGGGAGGGTAGGCGGATAGAGCACAGGTGGTGTTTGACTTGCGCCAAAGCTGTACAACTGCAGCATAGATCATTTTTGAAGGACTATGTTGTGGTGGTGGCAAAGGAAGCTTTCTTCACTGCCACTACAGCATCTGCAAAGTACTACACAGTAAAGGTCTTCCAGGTGGTGTACAGCCTGCTAAACCTTGGCTATCTCCACCTGGAGTTAGAGACATTAGTTGCCCGCTGTGATGAGCTTGTTACCTACTTTGCAGATAAAGTTGCTCGTATTTGGCTTGACTTGGGAACGGCTAATTTGGGTGCAGTTGGAGTTCGGGGGTGGGGAGGCTCAGTTCTGTCTGTTTGCTTGGATCCGCTTCAATTAGTCTCATTCACTCATGTAGAGGAGGTGCTTGGAGTGATATGAGTGGTCAGTTGCGAATTAGATCCATGCCTGTGCTGGCTGGTAAAAGCTAGTTGGAAGTCTCTGGGGCCGTTGCTGGCTAGGGTTGTCACTACCTCCCTTTGGGAGGACAGGCCCAATAGCCGCAATTGGTCATCCAGCCCCTGCTGGAAAAAAACATCTCTTGACATTGACTCCCCTGCTATCACCCCATCTCTAATCTTCCCTTTTTAGGGAAGGTTATCAAATAGATGGTTGCCTCACCGCTTCAGATGCATTTTGATGCTATTGGATTCCTGGACGCATGTTATAGTCAGGATTTTGTCCTGGGCATGGCACTGAGACTGTGCTTGTGGTCTTGGTTGATGACTTCCACTTGGGAATCAACAAGGGCAACTGTAACCTGTTCATTTTGTTAGATCTTTCGGCAGTCTTTAACACGGTTGATTACGGTGTTGATGACACAACTGCGGGACCTAGCAGAGGTGTGCGGGACTACTCAAGTAGTTGCACTCATTCATGGCTGGGAGAACCCAGAGGGTGGTGATGGGCGGTGGCTCATCATCCCCTCAGGAGCTCCTTTGTGGCGTACCACAGGGTTCCATCTTGTCCCCACTCCTGTTTAATGTGTATCCGAGACTGTATGGAGATTTGTAGTCAAGTGCCATCAGTAGGCTGATGATACTCAACTCTACCTCTCTTTTTCATCTGACCCAGGTCCTACAGTGTTACCCAGTGCCTGGCTGCCACTGGGGACTGGATGTGGACGAGCTGACTGAAGCTGAATCCAGACAAGACTGAAGTGATGACAGCTGGCCGGCCTTATGACCTGGGAGACAAAGGGACCGCTGTTATTGATGGGGTACAGCCTCCTTTGGTCACTCAGGTTCACAGCCTTGGGGTGCTCTTGGATCCATTGCTGCACCTGTATCAAAAAGTTGTGGCGGTGGCCAGGAGTGCTTTCACCAATTACATCTGGTGAGAAGGCTGCAACCTTTCTTATCAGATTCGGATTTGGCCACCATCATCCACGTCTTTGTAATCTCAAGGCTGAATTACTGCAATGTATTCTACATGGAGTTGCCCTGGATGACAGTTTGGAAGCTGCTGTTGGTGCAGATTACGGTGGCGTGTCTTGTCAGGGGCGGGTCACCGGGAGCACATTACACCAGTGCTCCAGCATCTGAGCTGGCTACCAGTAGCTTTGTGGGCACAATTCAAGGTGCTGGGTTTGATTTATAAAGCCCGAAACTCCCTTCCGGTGGAGGCCCGGGTGGCCCCGGACCTCCCAGCGTTTCGACACCAATGTAAAACCTGGTTGTTCCGCCTGGCTTTTGGCAAGGGAGGGGGTAGGGGAAGGGTTGGGTTGCTTTTTGGCTCTATTTGGGTTGTTTTAAATTATATTTTACTGTTTTATTGTTATGGTTGCTATTGGATGTTTTTATGAGATTTGTGAGCCGCCCTAAGCTGCTTCGTCAGGATAAGGCAGGATATAAAAACTTTGAAATAAATAAACAAATATATGGCTTGGGTCCCAGGTATCTAAAAGACCATCTCTTCCCTCATGTCCCATTATGCCCTCTGAGGTCAGCCAGAAGCACCCTCTTGCAGGTACCATCTGCCCATAAAGTTTCTACAGCAAGGTCTCGCAGAGAGGCTTTATCGGTGGCTGCCCCACAATGATAGAACTCCTCCCCTTGGAGGTTCGTTTAAACCAAAGCCTGTCCACCCTCCAGAAACAATACAAAACTTTTCTGTTTGTCCAGGCGTCTGGCAGGCAAAGATAGGGTTGGGTGGGAAAATAGTTTGGGGGGGGGGGGTGAGGGGATTTTAAAAGATGTTTTAATTGTTTGTAAGCCACCCTAAGCCTTAATGGGACAGGGCAGCATATACATTTAAACAAATAAAATTACCACCACTTTAAAAAAAAAAAAAAAAAGCAAAATGTAATATTCAACACTGATTTTTAATAAATATTTGAGAAGACAGAATCAAGTCATAACAAATATTAGCACAGCAATATTCTTCTTCTCATTTTCCAGGCACTTGAAAAGGGTATATTACATTCTCGGTTATCTCTGTAGTTCTTGCACTTTTGGTTGCGGGTTTAGATATCAATGTATGTTTAAAGAAAGTTTTAAAATCAATAATAGAGAATAGCCAATATGGGGAATGCTGTGGACAGACACAATATATCTTGATTTCAGCAAAGCCTTTGAAAAAGTTTCACATGAGATCCTTCACCGACAAGGGGTGAAAACAGACATGATGCTAACCACCCTTTAACCACCCTTGGTGGTTATTTATTCATGTTGCAGGGCTGTATTGGTGCCCTATGCAGCCCTAAAACATGCATAAATTTGACCACCAAGGGTGGTTAAAGGGTGGTTAGCGTCATGTCTGTTTTCACCCAACCTTGCCAAGCGTGGTTTGGAAGACATGACAAGACAGTGGATTCACAGCTGGTTGGAGTACTGTACTCAAACGGTGTTTATAATAATGATTAATGTATTCATTATTATTATTATTAGCATTCATATAGCGCCAGCGACGTAGCTGGCACTTTACAAAAAACAACATAGACACGGTCCCTGCCCGAGACCTTACAATCTAAAGAAGTTGCTACAACTTCTACAGAAATTGATTATTATTATTGTTATTATTCTACAGTATTTCTGTAGAAGTTGCTACAATCTATAAAGGAGACAACAACCCGCTGGAGTCCATGTTTGGTCCATGCAGTCCCCACTCATATGTTTTAGCATGTAGCACTAATAAACGGGCAGTCCACTCCACGCATTTCATGTGCTGGCAGCAGGCACCACCAGTGGTGCCGCTCAGCACGTTCCATCAGAGCCAGGGCTGGGGAGAGGGAAAGAGGGGGTCACAGTCAGGGAAAGCTTCTTCCCTGGCCGTGATCCCCCCTTTTCATAAGAAGCAGTGCTAGTGTGCTCTCCCAACTGAGGCAGCTGGTGCTGCTAGAGGGGAGAGTGATCACACTCTCTCAGCTGAGGGGCGGCTGCAAGAGGAGAGCGTGAGGCAGGAGGTGCAGGAAGGACCTTCCTTCAGAGGATCTGCACCCGCACACCTCTCTTCGCTTGGGAAAGGAACCAAGGGGAGCGAGGGAGGGGCAAAGCTTTAAGTCCTCTCTATCCTTTGACAACAACAGGTTCAATCTGTTTTCAAAGTCTATCACTTTTCCCTGTATAACACCGATAAAATACATACTGTTCCCACTGCCAAAACTCTGCTCATCTCACATTTACTACAACCACCTTCTTCTTAGGCGTCTCTGCTCTCAGCTTACCCCCCACTCTTCTGTACAATATTTTGTCATTAAGGTGTTCCACCTTGCCAGCCATTTTGATCATGTCCAACTCCTCCTCTGCCCACTCCCTCTTCCTCTTGGCAGCCAGCACACACGCCTTGTTTTCACCTTCAAGGCTCTTTGTGGCCTTGCTCCTCCTGCCCTCGATTCCCACTACATTCCCACTCAGGAACTTTGCCCTTTCTCTGTCGCCACCCTCACCTGCACCAGTGTCTCCTGCTTCCTAAGTCATGTTTGCCTCTTCTCCAATGCTGTCCCCTTATGCCTGGGACTCCCTCCTTGAACACGTAGGGGCTATTCCATCCCTGCTGACCTTCAAATCCCTCCTAAAACCCCCACCTCTTCAGTCCCACAGACTGCTAACTAACGCTCCTTCTACTGGCTTAGTGGCCCCCCTTTCCCAGTAACTAAGCTAAGTGCGTGCACCTGTAACATCTCAACTGCATGAATGGATCCCTGCCTCCCTATGTTCCCCTCTCCTTTGTCTCTTTAAAACTGCTCTCCCTTGTCCATCCTAGATTGCAAGCCCCCTTGCCCCCTAGACAGGGACCAGTCTCTAATAAATCAACTGTTTGAGTACCAAGTGCACTGCTTGAGCTATATAAATAATTAACAACAGTGATTTGGCCATATCTGCTTAGCTCATGGAATACTGGCAACTTTGCACAGCAGCCAAATAGGCATAACTGCCCTCCCTGATCCTGCTTATATTTCATACATGGCAGCTTACAAATAGAGTATGCGGTCATTAGGTCGAAGACACACACATCTCCCACACCTACATAGAGAAGATTCAACATTTCAGCTGCAGCAGCCTTTAGCCAGGGTTTACATCAGAGGGTGTAACTGGCATGTTAGGGAAAGTTCCACGTGATTTTAGTGTCACGTGGCATATTTTAGTTCCGCCGGGGGGGAGGGGGGTTAGACTAGTACCAATAGTTTGTATTTAAATATTGTGTATTGGTACTTGTAGATCTTATGTACAAATTGCAAATGAAACATTACATGTCTAATATGAACACCTTGAGAAAAATAAAATCCATAAAGAAAAAGCCCATGAAAGAGATACACCACATGGGATTCTCAGGAGACGACTTAGTGTATCTTCAAGCAGCTTTAAAAATTGCCAACATGTTTTGATCAAAGTCATCATCTGGGCTTGATAGAAAAGTGTATCAGATCCTAATAATCATAATTATATATCCAAAACATTATCCTAAGAATAAAATTCCACATTAGGTTGATATATAATCACATCCTGCACCACTATAAAAATTATTATTATTATTATTAACAAACATTTATATAGCGCCAGCAGTGTACCTGGCACTTTACAAAATAAAAATAGACACGGTCCCTGCCCCTAGGGCTTACAATCTGAGAGACAGGAGCTGGGGGAGACACATAGGAAGGGGAACAGAGGGAGAGACAAGGGGTCTAACATTCATGAAGATGCGAGGTCTTGGGTGCACGTACTTGGCTTGGTTACGATGAGAATGACAGCAGGCAGGTCCATGTGGCAAGGATAGGGGTAAACAGACCGTAGGTATCGGAAATAGTGGCTCAGCAGGATAAAAAGTCAGACAGAGCAGAGCGAAAGAGGTGAGTTTTAAGGAGAGATTTGAAGGTATGAAGGGAGGGGACAGGGCGGATGTGGACAGGGAGGGAGTTCCAGGCATGGGGGGCAGGAAGCGAGAAGGGACGAAGGCGCTTATAAAATATTTATAAAATATTTATAAATGCTCTAAAAGATTAGAACAACAAATTGTATAGTAGGCAGGAAAATAAATAGAAAGATCTATGTGGATGTTTTCTACTGACAGATACATGTTGGCAATTTTAAAAGATGGTTGAAAATACCCCAAGACATCTTCTGAGGATCCCACCTGGTGTCTTTTTCAGTTTTTTCCTTTATGGATTTTCTTTTTATCATGGTATTCCTATCATGCATGTAGTGATAAGTAACAATACACCATATTTCAATACATACTACTGGCACTGGTCTGACCTTTTCTCCTCCCTTTACATTTGCCCTTGCGATATCTAGTGACTTCCGTTGTCCCCCACTTTTCCATATATTTTAGTTCCAACCATATGGTTTGATAAGTACAAAAAATCCACTTCAGCAAACTAGCTGAGCAACTTCTACAGAAATGTCAGCCAAAAGAGCCCCAAATGCTAACCAAAATTGTCCTCCCACTCTGAAATAAGAAAAAGATTTTCAAACAAGACTAACAAAATGTTCAGCCTAATATTAAGATTACAAAATTCAAAGGCAGGTTATAGACTGGTAAATTGGATTCTTATGAACTGTTGTTCAAACATTTGTTCAAAAGCAGGTTTACACAGCATGCTTCCTTATTATTTTAAGAACTCCTGCAAAACACTGTGGGCTTTGTTCACAAAGGGATAAGATATAAATCTAGGCTGGGAGAAAATTAGTTCCAAACATAATTTATTCTGCACTCCTAATCTAAGCAAAGCATAAAAAACAAACCAAATGTTTATTGATAGGTGCATACTGAAAGGCTGATGGAACTGGGTATGTTTAGCCTGGTAAAAAGAAGATTAAAGGAAGAAATGATAGCAGTCTTCAAATATCTACAGGGCTGCAACAAAAGAGATGGCAAGGAACTTGTTCTTCATGGCTACAGTGGGCAGGACTAGAAATACAGGGCTGAAATCACATGGTGGTAGATTTTGGTTAAATATCAGGAAAAACTTCCTAGCAGTAAGAGCTACGCGGCAGCGGAAAAGATTGCCTAGAGAGCTCATAGGCTCTGTTGCTGGAAGTTTTCAAAAAAAGAGGCTGTAGTCATCCTGCATCCAACCAGGGAGTTGGACTACATGACCTTTGAGGTCCCTTCCAACATTGATTCGGTGATATACGCAAGCATAGACAAACCTCTGAAAACTGAAAGGCAAAGGAAATAAACTATCCCTTTTTGTTAAGATTAGCCAGCTTCCAAGATCCATGCACAGCAGCACGGTTAGTTTGTTATTTTCCTAAAGTTGTCGACTGCGGTATCATATGCCCTCACCGTGCCAAAGCAGGCTTGTTACACACAGAGGATGACACACTGCTAGAATGTCTCTGAGTTGTCTTGATGTGTAAATCTTTAATTAGAACTCCAGACACACACCCACACCCAAAGATATCATCTAAATATATTCTTCATTACTCAGTGGAGAACACAAGAGGCATAAACATGGCTCAAGAGGTTTCTTTTACCACCAATCCATTCACCAAAAGCAGCAAAATTAATAGTAGCAGAGTTAAGCTACAGAAGAATTTTGACCTGTTACTATTGCCAATTCAACTGTTTTTAATTTAATGCTGGGACAATGCAAAATACAGTACATGAGAATACCAGAGTTCACTTCCTTTGTGGAATTACCAGTGTAAGGGTTTGCTGATAGTCTTCAAGAAGGCAAGTCTTGAGAGTAGCGGTTAAGAACTTCAGATGTGTTGCAATGCATCAGCTACCAAAACCACTAGGTTGTCTAGGCCTGATTATCTATCTTTTAGGAGAGTTACTGTTAACAGGCTAGTTTCAGTACACAAACACACAAAGAGAAGTGATAGAAAAGCAACAGAGTAAAAGAAACAGTTGTTCCTGTGCTTTTAACGAAGGCCGATATTCCTAAAACAGCACAAAGACCATCAAACCTGACTGCCAGTGTGTAAACCATGTGAGATTAGAGCAAGTAAGTCAGGTTGTGGGTTACATTAGCTCGTGGGAGTTTAAATACAAGCTGTAAAAACGTTATGGCATGATGTAATCTTAATATTAGGATGATCATTTTATTTGTTAGTCTTGTTTGAAAATCTTCTACTTATTTCACAGTGGGAGTACAATTTTGGTTAGCACTTGGGACTCTCTTGGCTGGCATTTCTGTAGAAGTTGCTGAGCTAGTTTGCTGAAGTGGATTTTTGTACTTATCAATCCATATGGTTGGAACTAAAATATACAGAAAAGTGAGGGACAATGGAAGGTGCTAGATATTGCAAGGGCAAATGTAAAGGGAGAAGAAAAGGTCGGACCAGTGTCAATAGTATGTATTGAAATATGGTGTATTGGTACGTATAGGGCTTATGTACAAAATACAAATAAAGTATCATTACATGCATGATAGGAATACCATGATACCTGGACTTTGCATAGGTGCAGAGAAAGAGTCTCCTCTCTAAAGGTAAAACAGGATTCAGTTACTGGCTCTTCCAATTGAACTGGAAGAAGACAAGATTGATTCTTTGCTGCAATGTCTTTGGCTAAAATAAAGATTGTATTCCATCAGCACGGTTGCTATTTATTCCTCTGTGACTGAAATGAATGTTCCTGCAGTTCAAGGTCTAGAGGTTTTTGGGTGGGGTGGGAGGGTTGAGAATGCAGTACAGAGGCAAAGAAAATCCAAAATTTAAATAATAGTGCTAAAATCCTCTTGTATTACATAAAACATATTATCTTAAAATCCCACCTTCCACCCTATGACTTTATTGGGACTTAGTTGATGGAGAGACATTCCCTAAGCCTAAAAATGATACAAGAGAAATAAAGTTAAATAATGTATACGTAAAGCTTGGACTTTTCCAGTAATCAACAGAAAGAGAGGCAGAACCAAGTTGCCCCCACCTCAGCCACAAGTGGTCTGGCTCCGCTTACAAGTGAGGCTGAATTTAGGGGGGGGGGGGGGGGCGGGGGAAGAGGATCTGAACCTGTAATATGGTACATTGCCTTTCTGAATGCCAACAGGTAGGTCGCAGGATTAGACCACATAACGAGGGACAGGGAGCAATGTGCATCGTTATATCGGCCAATAAGGGGAGTAGACTCCCCACAGCCACTATAAGACCTAGGTAGAGTATGTCTTATCTTTATACAAGGTGTTGGTCTTGACCTATAAAGTCTTCAATTATCTGGGCCCCACTTACCTATGGGGCCGCCTCACTCCCCGGGCCCTGGAGCAGCCCCTGCAGTTGGCCGGGGGCATCTTCCTGAAGGTCCCCCAAGTATCCTGGGGGTCAACCAAGGAGAATGCATTCCTGGTGGCTGCACCTAGGCTGTGGAGCTCCCTTCCGGCAGAGGTCTGGCTGGACCTGAACCCCTCCTTCCTTTCGACGAAAATGCAAAATCTGGCTGTTCCACCAGGCATTTGGTGAGGGAGATGGGTGCGGGTGGGTTAGGCAGGGTCAGGCTAATTATTCCTCCCCGTCTTAACTGCACAATGTGCGTTGTTTGATCAATATTTTATTAATGATTTAATCTATTTATTATTGTATTTTTGTTACTGATTGTTAGCAGCCTCGAGCTGCTGTACACAGAAGAGGTGGGGTATACTTTTTTATATAAATAAATAAATAAACATACAACACTAATGCTGCTACTTACCTGTAAAGCATAACATTTCCGTAACTTATTATTTTCCTGTTCTTCTTCTTTACTTTGCTGCATCTCTAAAATCTCAATCGTCTTTAGTTGCAGTTAAGATTCAGCTCTGCAAGAAACCAAAGATACCACTTACCACTATGAATTCAAAGGGAAACTTGAAATCCTCCTAGTTTTTAATTTATTTATTTTTAAAAGCACAACCTAACTATAACCTTTTAAGACTGGGACCCTGGAGACTCAAAACACAGACTTCCTGAATGACCTTAGGCAAGTTTCTGTGCCCCAATCTTTCTTCATAAAATAGGAGATAACAGCACTTTCCTACCTCACAAATACATTGATTGTGAGGTGTCTATTAGATTCTATGGCAACACAGGCCATGTTAGGACAGAAGTTAGAGTATCATTCCTCACGGTAGGAGATGGAGACAAAGTAGCTTGAATGATCTCTTTTATTGGACCAACTGTTATCGGTAGAAATGTGTAAGCTTTAGGAACTCACAGGCAGAACAGTTCTGACTCCTACCGGCCTGGGGAAGGACCCTGTGAGGTCCAAAGGTTTGCACATTTCTAACAACAACAGTTGGTCCAATAAAACAACAGTTGATCCAATAAAAGATATCAATCAAACTACTTTGTCTCCATCTCTGTCACTTGGGACCAACACAGCAACCACACTTCTCACTGTAGGAGTCAGTTTAGGAACCTATCAGACTATGCTAATTTCTTAGCACTATTAGGTACTACAATAATATTAACTGAGCCCTGAAAGATGAATAAATACAGTAAAAAGAAAATATATAAATAAACCTTTTTCAGTCCGTGTTCACTTGATTTGCCTGCTAGAGCTTCTGAGAACCATAAACATCAGCTAACCAGGAAGGTGTTTAATGAAGCTATCACAACAATCTAACCCACACTGTTTTATTCCAGGGCTATATATAAACCCACTGTTTTACTTTTAGTTCTGTGCTTACTCTTCCCACCCTCAGCTGCTACCCCATTTCATTGGCTCAGTGCCTGCAAACAGTAAAACCAGCCTTGGATATACCATAATTTCCAAACATTCTCATCAAGAAAGAAAAGGCCAAGTCATTTGTTCAGTACTAAATTCAAAGACAGATACTCAGCCCAAAAATTATAGTTAAAACCACCCAAAAAAGTGCACTAAAAAGACAAATAATGAGGAAGTCGCTCTGAAAATTTAAGTTAAAGAAACTTCAAGTTCATTAATTTCTCACTGCGTTAAGCTTGGTTAGTGAGGGGGAATTGTTCAGGCTGCTTCCTCAAGCTTAACCTTACAATGCCCCAAAGTGAGCTCTACCAAACAGCGTCACTTCAATCCAAAGCACTACTCTGCTCTATACCAGGCAGCTGTTCTGGGTCACAAACCTAGTGCCAAATCCGTGCTCCTTTCAGAACCAATTCTCTCAGGCTTTAATTTCTTGAAGATGTCTATACAGCCAATTTCAAGAGAGTCAGACACAACTCTTCACTGAGGATTTTTCTGTTAAGATGACAGACACTGAATCAGTCATCCTGACAGAAATCATGCAAAGTTAGGAGGAAGGGATGGAAAGTCTCTTATTCGAAGGTTGAAGTTTCCCCTAGAATTACCACACAAACAAGCATTGACTTCATATTAACAGAAATAGGTCTACAATAAGCTCAGAAAGCTAAAAATAAATAAATACCACACAGCATTCTCACTCCTCCGTCCCCTAACTTTCTCTGCCTTAAGATGTTAGATGTCCTATAGATTTTTTTAAAACCATAAAAATATTAATTATCTCACTGTACACAAAGACACCGCTGTCGGGAATTACAGAATCTCCTCTCTCAGAAAGCCTGGAGTCAGTTACCATCTTGTAGTGATCGGATATGTTCAAAATTCAGATCATTTTTCAGGTTGAATACAGAACAGGACAAAGAGAGCTTACCTCGGAGTGCATTAAGGAGCACAATATATATATTCTGTACCTTTCAGTCTCAACTTCTGCTCCCAAAGGAAAAGTGACTTCCTGTAGACAAAACTTTCATACAAATTGTATGGATGTCACTATTCTCCTTTTTCACATGAATTCAACTTGGGCTCAGGAGCTACTTTCACAATATCTAGCCCGCCCCCACACACATGGTTCTGATGACTGTTTGGTTTGTGATGTCATAGTAACCTTTATGATTACACGTCAGTTTCCCAGGCTGTACTTGGTGGGGCAGATTTGCAAGAGCACACGTGAACATGCCTGTATTAGCACGTAGGTCATGCCTTTGCAAGTTCTGCCCCATACTGACACCGGATAGAGTTGGAGAGGGCAAATTTGGCTTTCACGGTCTATATAAAATGCATATGAAGGATAAATTGTTTATTTTTTAACCAGTGAAATTTCAACACACTTTGGGAAACAGCCCTTTGCTGAATGCCAGACCTTGGACCTAGCAAATTGCCAAGGTTTATATGCCAGTAAAAGTTTAATGTATAATAAGAGACAAATAAGAGACTACTGATCAAGTGGAGGGTTTTGTTTTTTATCCCTGTAGCCTGGATAATTTCTAAAACAATGTAAACAGTGTCTGAACTCTTTTAGGCTGCTTAAATTTATTCTCATTCCGCAACAGCAGCAATTTACTGCTACTAATAATTTCTAGAGCACTACTAGGCATAGGTAGTGCTTCACAGTCACAGATTTCCAGAGAAAGGTCCCTGCCCAGTGGACTTACAATTTAAGATGGACAAGGGCGAGGGGAACACAGGGAAAGACTGACACATATTCCCATTTTACAGATAGGGAACTGAGGCCAAGTGGTCGCAACTTGCCCAAGGCCACCCAGTGAGTTCATGGCTAGGGTGAGATTCAAACCCTGGATTCCAGGTCCAGCATCTCGTCTACTACACCATACTGGCTCTCAGCCAATTTCTCTCTCAATTTAAACTGATGTACACTGGCCTTTTTCACACAGATGTTCCCCCTCCCCCCCACGCAAACATGTCCAGGGGGGGGTGTCCATATGAACACCGCGGCAGGTGGGGAAATCCGTGGGCGCCCGTGGGAACACCACGGGCAGTGGGTGCATGCACACTCCTCCCACTTCCAACCATACCCATGCACGGAGCAACGGACACTAATGCCCAATGCTCTGTGCACGGAGGTGGGTGGGGATTTGTGGGAAATGCACCCCCATGCACCGCCCACCTATCGTGCCACCCCCATCCCCCCATGCACCCGTTAGAAAAAGAGCTATTCCTGGAGCTCGTATTTACAGCTGTTCACTCCTTCAATTGATTGAGCGGGGTATCAGTGACAGCTGAGTCTAGCATAACTTGCCACCAAAAATGGATGATCACAAATGAAATTACCACACACTGAAAATCAGGACCCCTTTAAGGTGTCTCGAGTCGGACACCCGAAAAACCAAAGAATCAAAAATTATTAGCCATTTGTGAACATCTTGGCTTTGAGGATATTCTCCAATAAGTTGTATTAGAGCCACACAGGTACTGACACCCAAATCACAGCAAACAGATGTCTTAACATCAAGTCTGTTTAAAGGTGCCCTGAGTACCTAAAAAATAATAATTAAGGAATCCAAAATAGTCACGTCTGAGAACCTTAGCATAAAGTTTTCAAATTCGGCCACATGAGCAAATGTCCACAAAAGGCAGTAAAAGTCATTTCTAACTATACAGTCTCCTGCCCGCCCCTGCCTCCACACACACAGAAGTTGCAGCATCGCCACTACTACTATTAGTGAGAACATCCTCTTGAAGAATGCTCCCCTCAAATATCAGTGCATAAGAATTATTCAACCTACCATCATCAAATCTGTGAAGAAAAACCCCCGCACACTCTCTTAGACCCACTCTAAGCTCTTTCAGTTACAGATGTCTTGAGGTTAATTGCAGGTAGTGTCCTCGTAAGACGACTGATTCTTAGTCAAACACAATGAATTCATATCAAGGGCATTCCCTCAAATTAGCAGAAACCACTACAGTTTCTTCAAGTGAGTGGTGATTCTGATCGGGATGTTTGAATGTGTGAGACACAGATAATTCCTCGAAGGCCAGCAAACAAGTTTCTAATGCACAAGGAAGAACGATCTACCATAATATGCCATGAGCAACAACAAATCATTATTCTTGCTTCCAGTTTTTCTGAATATCTGAATGACAACTGCAGTAGTTTCCTTCATGGCTTCAGCCAGCAGCACAGTTACTAACTTACTACGGGAGCGTTGCACGCTCATTTCTCAGCACAAAGCCCACTTAGAGATGGAGTGAACAAACTATTACTGCCTAAAGTGCTGAGAAAAACAACATGATTTTTCTTCACCCCCACAAGATTTGCTTTCTGAGGTCAAGCCATTGAAGAAGGAAATGGCACTTTAAAAAGAGGAAACAATTCAACTGTCCAGAGACTTCCAAGGAGAAAATAAAAAAGGAAAAAAAACGTACTCCGCAAGAAGGAGCATATTTTGAGAAAACATTTTGAGGACTGGGAAGGATACTCTCGCTCCCAAGGGAAACTAGATAAATGATTTCTAATGCAGAAAGTGGTAGGCACCGCATCTTAAAGGAGAGCAGACCAAACTAGTGGCTGAGCTTCCAAATTCCCAACATCTCCAAATGTTTACAGTAAAAATGGCAGGGGGTTGTATTTTTGAAGAGGTCGTCCTAATCCCATCTAATTACTGTGCCAGTCAAGGCTAGCACTGCCATTCATAGCTGCTTCTCTTCAAGTACCTGGCAACGATGATCCTGAACTTACTGCCATTCATTATACCTCTTGAGTTAACGGACATTTGCAACTCGTGTGCCAGAAGGCCTGCCTACCGTTTCGCTTTCGTACACATTTCTAACAAAAGGCAGGCACAGGTTGCTTTTCAAAGGTGAGGGGAACCTATAATTCCCACTTGTTTCAATGGGATGCGTGTGGTGCTTTGCACTTCTTAACTTGTTGCCCGAGGATGCTGTGACGGTCAGTACTGTAACTGGATTTTTAAAAGGATTAAATAAGTGAATTGGAGGATAGGTCCATAAACACCTATTAGTCAAGTTAATAAACTCTGTCAGGAGCTGGAAGAAATATTTCACTCCAATATGATTTGTTGTATACTTCTCTGATACAATCGAAGGTGGGCACGGTTGAGGACATGAAGCTGGGCTCGATGGACCATTGGTCTGGCCCAGTAGGTCACTTACATCTTTAAAAAGAAGCCAAATAATCCAGGTGTTTATAAATGTAGGTACCCATGTTAGAAATATTAGTACAAGTGATTCAATCTCTGTACACTTGGGGGGCAATTCAACAGGCTGCGTACGCTGACCCCCACCTGCGCTACATGGCCAGAATGCACGCACTCATGTGCGCATGCGTGCCGTGCATGCAGCACAGCCACGCAGGGCAAAGACATGCCCCCATGCTGATGTGACCACCCCAGCCTACACACCCCACGGACAGGGTATGGAGCAGGACCTGTGCCTGCTCCATCCCCCGGGGGTGTGTGTGCTTGCACGGGCCCGGGGCGTGCTGTACCCCACACAGCATGCATGCGCACATGAGCGCGCATTCTGGCATGAGCATTGTGCCTGCGGGTGGCATACACTGCCCGTTGGATTGCCCCCTTGGTCTTTAAAAAATATAATTTAAGATTATTAGGTACAATCAATAATCACTTATTTAGGCTTTACAGCAGGGGTGGGGAACCTTTTCTGTCCTGAGGGCCACACTGAAAATTAATATGAACTCTGAGGGCCACATAGAGGTTGGGGGTGCATTCAACAAAAGAAGGGACCAGATCATGGCTCTGTGCTGGGGATATGTCCGCTTCCCTTCTGTGCATGCCCTCCTCTCTGCTCCTTTATCCGGAGCTTAGTTTTTCAGTGCTTGGGGGGTAGAGACTGGATCCAGGGGCCAGAGCCAGGCACTGGAAAGGGGTCACATAAAAACTTGCTGAGGGGCACATTTGGCCCCCGGGCCTGAGGTTCTCCACTCCTGCTTTACAGCTAAACCCGGGCTGGGGAGTGGTTTTCCCTCCCCATGGGCTGAGGTTCTACAGGTCAAAAAGAATTTGGGTTTAGGAGTCCTTAAAGGATGCACTCAGTGGGGGAAGGGAAGGGCCCATATCATATTGAATACCATGGATCCACTCTCTACCTGTCAATGCGTGCATTCCTCTTCTCTCCCTTCTCCTGACAGAATGCTTATGGGGAGGGACTGGATCCATGGGCCAGATCCAGGAACTGGAAAGGGTTTATGTTTAACATCCTGCCCAAAAAAAGGGAGCACAAATGCTAATTTAGTTATTTTAACTTAGCATAGCTTAACAGAAAGGAGTGAAAAGGGATCGGCAATTGACCCTTAAACTGGTCTCCTTGTGGTATCAGCAGGATTAGGTGCTCTGCCACAGACATTTTCTTTCACTCGCACAGACGCTGCACTGAGATAAGGATTGCCTCTCATGCCAGATAGGCAGAGACTTGGGGAATTTTCCACCTAGTTCTAGAACACTGAGCAGGGACCATTTGTTCTGTTCTTATCAGTACAGTGCCTTGGACAGAGCTTACACCATACATACAGGATGAAGCAGGAACATAGAGGTTTGGCATCTCTCATGTGTGGAATTTCAGCAACACGAGAGTTTACAGGGGATACATCTCTGAACTCCATATTTTCTACACTTCATCAATCATCCTCCATTTAAGCTACTTTTTAAAGAAAGCTCCCGTTTAGTCATTCCTGAACCACCAATACATCTTCTTTTCATGCTTTGTTTTATGGATTCAGATTGATCCGTACATGCTCATAAGAAGCCCTTATGTATCAATCCGCACTTTGGTACAAAGTGTGCCAAAAAAAAAAAAAACCAGTTGTGGTTTGGTTTAAAACCCATTACAAAAAATAATTTTAAAAATCACTTTGCATGCGCAGACTGGCTGCCCTTTTCTAAAATGGCAACGCTGCTGCTGCTACTGCCATTTTGGAAGAGGGTGCGCATGCGCAAAATTGTCCGGCAACCATTTAAATCCAGATCTGTATTTAAATCCAGAAATTGCAGGATCAGAACCGCAAGCAGAACCGAACTGCAATTCCATCCATAAGACCACCCCTAGATAGGGGGTGCTTAAGGGGTTTGCTCAGAATAAGGGAAGGAAGGGAAAGGTCCAGATCGTGATCTAGGCCATGGATCCATCCCCTATGCAAAGTGCATGCCCTCATCTCCACGTCCTTCGATCAAGTTCATTCTTTCAGGGCTTGAGGGTTGGGACTGGATCCAGGGGCAAGATCCAGGAATTGGAAAGGGGCCAAATAAAAAACCCTGCCATGGGCTGGATTTGGCCCATGGACTGGAGATTCCCCACCCCCCTGATCAAGAGGTCTTCGAGTTCAAACCTATTTTAAATGAATCTGAGCTAGTGCAGCCTAGTAAATAAGGTGTTGGACTTGGACCAAAGAGACCAACATTCAAGTCCTGTTTTAGTCATGAACTGATCACCTTGGGCAAGTCACTGGGTGAAAAGAGACGTGCACCTTAACTCCGCATTATCGCCACTTCAACGTTTCTTATGCATATTGCAGGACTGCACAGGGTTCCAATACAGGCCCTGCAACGTGTATAAGAAATGTTAAAGCGGTGTTACAGCAGAGTTACGTGCATGTCTGTTTTCACCCACGCTTTCTCACCCTCAGTTCTCCATCTATAAAATGGGAAGGTTTGTTTTCCTGTCTCTATGTTCCCCCTCCCTTTGTCTCTCCTTCCTTGTCCATCCTAGATTATAAGACCCTCAGGGCAGAAACCCGTTTCTAATTACGACTGTTCAGTGCCAGGCACAAAGCTGGTGCTATACAAGTAATAAATAATAACAACAATAATAATAATCCACTACCACTGTCACTTTAATAAAGGCGCATCCCCTGAACACATCTTATTTCTTAACTCCTTGTGATCTTACTGTTTTAGACACACTGTACCATCCAGGCACAATAGAATAATTATAGAGATCTATGGCATTTAATTAAAATTAGGAATTGAGAAACATTAAATTTTTCCTACCAAGACAAATTTTCTCAGACTTGCACAATGCTTTGCTAGCTAACGACACAGAAGCTTGTGGACGAATCTGAATTAGCTGACAAGTGACCCTCTGTTGCAGCAGAGAAGCCCCAGAGTTTCTGCAGCCACAGTAACTTGAGGCGGCCTCTTTTTTGTGGCACTTCCAAGTTTCCCGTTACAAACTCCAGACCAGATTTTGCTGTCAACGAGCAAAATAAGTTTGTTTCCAAGCAATATCCCCAAATCCAGAGTAACTTCGACACGGGATTGGAAGCAGGTAGTGAGGAGCATGAGCTTATGGAGCAGTTTCAGGAAGTGATGCCGGCCGATGCGGTGGATGTCCTGGGGTCTGTTAGGGCCACTAGTTGTGAATTAGACCCATGCCCGTCCTGGTTGGTGAAAGGCTCCAGGGAGATATTGGGGACGATGCTGGCGAGGGTGGTTAACGCGTCCCTTCGGCAGGGGAAGCTGTCGCCCAGTCTCAAAGAGGCCATGGTGCGCCCCCTGCTGAAGAAGCCATCCTTGGATGTGGAAGCACTCGCCAGTTACTGACCTGTCTCTAATCTTCCCTTTTTGGGGAAGGTTATTGGGCAGGCAGTGGCTTGGCAGCTCCAGGCACATCTGGACAGCATCAGTTTCCTTGACCCTTTTCAATCCGGGTTCCGTCCTGGCTATGGTACTGAGACGGCGTTGGTGGCCTTGTGGATGATCTCCGCCGGGAGATGGGACATAGGATGTTCGACCTTTTTGATCCTGCTAGATCTCTCGGCCGTTTTTGATACCGTGGACCATGGGCTGCTGTTGAGACGGCTGCGAGACCTGGGGGGTCTGGGCGGGACAGTCCTTGGATGCTTCTGCTCATTCCTCTTGGGTAGAAGCCAGCGGGTGGTGCTGGGGGCTGAAATATCTAGCCCCAAGGCCTTGACCTGCGGCGTTCCGCAGGGTTCTATTCTGTCTCCACTATTATTTAATGTGTACATGCAGCCCCTGGGGGAGATCGTGAGAGGGTTCGGGGTGCGATGTCATCAATATGCTGATACTCAGCTGTAACTCTCGTTTTCATCTGACCCAGGTCCTGCTGTCTCGTTACTTTCCCAATGTTTGGAGGTCGTGGTGGATTGGATGCAGCAGAGCAGACTGAAGCTCAATCCCGATAAGACGGAGGTGATGGTGGTGGGGAGGGCGGTGGAGGTGCTGGCCCCTCTGATAGGGGGGGTTCGCCCGCCTGTTGCTCTTCAGGTTCGGAGTCTGGGGGTGGTTTTGGATTTGGGCCGCCAGGTGGAGGCGGTGGCTAAAGCCGCCTTTCGCCAGCTGTATCTGGTACGGAGGCTGTGGCCATACATCTCCGGGCCTGATCTGGCCACTCTCATCCATGCCTTCATCACCTCGAGGCTGGACTATTGCAACGCGCTCTACGTGGGGCTTCCCTTGTTCCTGGCTCGGAGGCGGTAGTTAGTGCAGAATGTGGCAGCCCGTCTCCTTACGGGGACGGGGCGGCATGAGCACATAACACCGGTGCTCTGCACTGGCTGCCTATAGCATACCGAGCCCGATTCAAGGCGTTACTGTTGATCTATAAAGCCCTGCATGGTCAGGGCCCCTCATATCTCAGGGACCACCTCACCCTCCGCGCCTCAGAGCGATCCCTTCGGTCCACCAGGGACGCCTTTTTGGAGGTCCCCCATGTAAAACGGGGGGCCACAATGGAGAGGGTGTTCTCGGTGGCCGGGCTGCGTTTATGGAATTCCCTCCCGGAGGAGGTTCACTTGGCCCCGGGCCTGTTGGCCTTTCGCCGTGTTTGCAAGACTTGACTGCTCAGCCAGGCCTTTGGAGGGGAGGGTGAGAGGGTGAGGTAGGGGGGCGGGTTGGTTTTAGTGATGTTGTATAAATTGTCGTGGGTCCGGTGTTCTTATTGTTGTTGATTTTATTATTATTGTGTTTTTATGATGTTGTAAGCCGCCCCAAGATGCCGTAGGCATGAGGGGTCAGCTAATAAATTTAATGAAATAAAATAAAAATAAAATAGAGGGCTAAAACCTGGACACATAACTTCCCCCATAAGGACCATACCAGGCTCACCTTCCTTAAATATGGGGCTGCTCATGTAAGGCAAACAGGATATAGTTACTCTAGCTCCAATTCTTGCCATTAAGAGTGTGACTGAAGCAGAACACATAAGTAAAAGCAGGCAGAGGTGTCATTTGATGATGGATGGGGGAAGCTACCACATCCCCCAGAGATTGCTTTACTTCCTTCCCCTACACCATAAGACCATCTCCTGCACGGTTTTCTCAGATTCTGGAGAAGGGGAGGGTAGCTTGCACACACTAGGGGTGGTCCTTTGGATGCAAATTTGTTTTGGTTGATTTTCATTCCGTTTCCCAAAGTTATCAGATTGAAATGTGGATTCATATTATGGATCCATATTTAAATCAATTACTACACATACACAAAATGCCTGCCAGACCATTCTGCACATGTGCGACCCTTTCCAAAATGGCAGCAGCAGTATCGCCACCATTTTGGAAAAGGGCAGCCAGTCTGCACATGTGCAAAATGGCCACTGTGCATGAGCAGATTGTCTGCCCTTTTCCAACATGGCAGCAACTTTGCCATTCTGAATAAGGTCATCCATGCGCAGAACGGTCCAGTGGCCATTTTGCATATACATAGTAATTTAAAAATTAAAAATAATTTAATTTTTTTAATTACTATACATGGACAAAATGGTCGCCAGACCCTTCTGCATGTGCGTACCAGCTGGTCTACGCATGTGCAAATGGCCACCACACATGCACAGAATGGTCCGGAGGGCATTTTGTGCATGTGCAGTAATTTTTATTATTTTATTTTAGAACCAAACAGAACAGGCTTCTTGTTGTGCCATTTTGGTTAAGTATTTAATCCAAATCTGAATCCCCATCCCTTCTGCACACCATTACCTCTGCCTCCTTCCCCATGTGTACCAAGATCTCTTTTCCTGCTCATCTCATGTGTCCTCTCATGGAACGAGGGGCATGGTTGAACCAAAGAGCTGTGTGGAACCATTACCTCCCGCTGTGCAAGTCCAGCTGCTCCATCCTTCTCCTGTCTCTTTCCCCCTGCAGAGGCAAAGACAAAGCCCCTTCAGTCTTCTGAACAATCCCAGACTCCTATTGGCTGACAGAGCTTTGCCCCTTTAAGACCCTCTCAGAATGGTCTTAAAAGCTATGCCTCCAAAAGCAACCCAGAAGTTGGTATAATATTCCAGGATTTGACATGGCTAGAAAATGAAGCAGTCACTATACAACCTTATTCCCAAGCCAGTATTCAGCAATGGATTTGCAAGAATCCATGCTGACAACAAGAACCAGCACAGCCTATTGGATAAGGAGTTGGGCTTGCACCTGGGAAACCAGGGTTCAAATCCTGTCTTAGTCGCTTGCTGGGTGGCCTTGGGCAAGTCACTATCTCTCAGCCTCAACTATAAAATGGGGATAACATCACCTTACCTGACAGAGTTGTTGTGAGGATGAATGTCAGAATACAAATGCTAAAGTTAGGATAAGATGGATTATAAATCTTAAATAATAAAATAAGCATAATTTCTGCTCGCTAGACAACTGTAGGTGCAACACTGGAATGAAAGAAAGTCACATTCCAAGATCTAACTGGGTACAAGAACCTCACATCCCAATAAGATGATTCACTGGGAATGCCACAAAAGTTAATTCCAAGTTTCTTGGTTGCCTTCTAATTATTTTGCTGTCCCACAGGTTTTTCTGGAAAAGACTCTATAAAAGCAGTTTTGATTAACTGAACATGCTAAGATGATCCCTTTGGAAGCTCAGCAAGAAGAAACACTATCAAGGCAGAAGTTATCATAGCATGTTCTAAACCAGAAGTGGGGAACCTTTTCCCTACCTACTTTGAAAATTAGGCTGCTTGCCCAACTTCACATTACTTTGTATCTTATGTGATATTATTTTGTAACTTGTGCATGCGCTTTTTACTCATTTGACAATGCGCACGTGGATCCTCTACTGGATTCCTTAAGGTCATGTGACTTCCTTAAGGCATCCATTGGATTCCTTAAGGTCATGATGGGAAAAACACCCAGGGAACGAAGGGCATGCAGCCCAGCAGGAATCTTACGTTATTGCTAATTTCACATGGGATAGAGTCCCACATGAAAATCAGCACATAGGCCAGCAGCCTCAGTACAAGCTCCGAGGGTCGCATAGAAGTTGGGGTGGTTAGGGGTGTGTTCAAGAAAAGGATAGTCCTAGTCATAGATCTGTCCCCTGTCCTTATGTGCACGCACCCTCCTATGTGCTCCCTTGCCCTTATCTCAGTTTTTCAATGTTTGAGGGTAGGAACTAGATTAAGGAGCCAGATCCAGGAACTGGAAAAGAGCCACGTAAAAATACCATGGGCTGCATTTGGTCCCTGGGTCTGAGGTTCCACACCCCTGTTCTAAGTTCAAAAAACAAGTATAACTACTACTGGCTCTAAACACTACTACTTATTTCTATAGTGTTACAAAGCATATGCAGTGCTCTACAGTCACAGATTTCTGGAGATGGGTCCCTGGCCTGTCCAGGGCACTTACAATCTAAGGTGGACAAGGGGGGAACAGAAGGAAAGATGCATATTCCCATTTTACAGATAGGGAATGAAGGCTGAGAGGTTGAACTTGTAACTTGCCCAAGGCCACCCAGTGAATTTACTGGCTAAGGTGAGATTCAAACCCTGGTCTCCTAGGTCAAGTGCAGCACCTTATCCATTACACCACACTGGTTCACACACCATGTTGGCTCACATTGCTCTAAAAGGACAATCAATAATATTAATTTTATCTTTTGAGCCCCACCCCCTCACCAAATGGTGTTCAAAGTACCTTACAGCATATATTAAAATACAATAAAAGCCTAAAATCCATTTAGCAGCCAGTTAAAACAATTTGGAAGGGGGAGGAGGAGGAAAAATACATTTAAGAGAAACCAGCAGTGAGTCTTCTAAAAGCACCTAGAAAATAAAAAAGACTTCAGACACTATTCAAAGATCAGAAGGAACTGAGACAGACATCCAGAAGGGGCAAGTTCCACATTGAGGGGCCTGCCACAGTCAAGGCCCAATTGACCACCAATTTGAAGCGCATTGGTGGATTCCCAAACAGTGGCTCAATAAATTCTAACAGAACCCGATCATTTTGTCCCATCCCCACAACATCTCATTTTGTCGGAGTCCCATCCCCACAATCTGAAATACAAGTGAATTAAACCCACATTGAGACATTTTGGATCTATTTCCATCTGACGTCATTGTCTACTAAAAAACAAACACAGTATCACAAGATCTAGAACTTGCCCAGCTTTAAGCTTCAATAACAAACACGTACATCCTGCACAGCAAAACAACCACTGGTTTCTCCTACATAAAAACAAAGTGCTGAATGCAAGCAAATGGTCCTGGTCATTCTGCAGATACCACAAAGATGCAACTATTTCTGACCACTTCATTTGCCTGATGACTGACTGCATTTCAAGCACTTATTGAGAACATTCAGAAATAACTTTCCTTTTGCCATCTGAAAAGCAAGAAAATAAATTGCATGAAAACTATGAAGTCTGACAGTTTAATACCTTTGCCGTGCACAACAAGCACAAGTTGCAGAGAACTGGCTCCAGTCAAGTTATAATCCAATTTGTAATTGGGGGTTTGAAACTCTCATTTGGATTGTGTACATTTTTTTTCCCTTGAACTCCCATTTTACAAACAATAAAAGTTTTCAAAAACCTTAGCATCCAACAGCAAGTTCATAACATTCCTAGCTAGAAGTGCAGCAGCCTGCTAAATTCCAACTCTGCATAAAGAAAGTCAGCTGGCCACAATAAACTGTGCCCCTAAAATGAAAGACAAACCCAACAGCGCTTAGTTATTACTTAGGACTCTCGATTCCATTGCTGCCAATATGATTAACTACATAGAACAGGCGTAGGGACTAGGGAACCTAAAACCAAATCCAGCCTGCCACAGTCCCTTTCCAATGCTTGGATCTGGCCCATGGACTCCGTCTCAACCTTCAATCCAAGAAACGCAGGAGGAAAGAATAGAGGAAAGGAAAGGAGGGCAAGCACTCAAGAAATCGGGGAGAGGAGATCCATGGTATAGATCCATGATCTGGACCCTTTCTTCCTTTCCCCCATCCTGAGCACACCCCTTACAGACCCTTTCCTACAGCTCCTATATTTATTTATTTATTATCTCTTTATCCTGTTACACTTGCCCGCAAGCAACTTAGACTGGCTCACAAGAAGTTAAAACATAAAACAATAAAACCAACAATACAAAATACCAGCTAAAAATTATTAAAACCATAAAATACTAAAGAGAGCAGAAATCAAACTCAAACTCCCCCCCACCCCACCCCCCAGTCTCCCTCCCCAAAGGCCTGGCAGAACAGCTAGGTCTTACATTGTCTCCGAAAGGAGGGGAGGTCCGGGGCCAGGCGGGCCTCCGTTGGGAGGGAATTCCACAGCCTAAGTGCGGCCACCAAAAACGCCCGCCCCATCGTCGCCACACAGGAAACCCAGGGAACTTCGAGTCAGGTGACCCTGGCTGACCGCAAGGGTTGTACCACAGCCCGGGGCATGAGGCGGTCCCGCAGGTAGGTGGGGCCCAGACCGTTTAGGGCTTTAAAGGTCATTACCAACACTTTGAAACGAGTCCGGAAGACAATAGGCACCCAGTGCAAAGAACAGAGCACTGGTGAAATGTGCTCGCGACAACCCGACCTTGTTAGAAGACAGGCCACCGCATTCTGCACCAGATGCAGTCTCTGAACTGCCACCAGGGGTAGCCCCACGTAGAGTGCGTTACAGTAGTCCAATCTCGAGGTGATGAAGGCATGGATGATGGTGGCCATGTCGGAGTCCGAAACATATGGCCATAGCTGACATACCAGGTGTAATTGGCGAAAGGTGCTCCCCGCCACAGCCACCACCTGGGAATCCAGGCGGAGCTGTGAGTCGAGAAGCACCCCCCCAGACTATGAACCTGTGTGGCTAAAGGGGGGCAGACCCTGTCAATGACAAGATCCACCCCCCACCAGCATCACCTCCGTCTTGTCAGGATTCAACTTCAGACAGCTCACCCTCATCCAATCCCCCCCCACCACCAAACACTGGGTAAGCACCGAGACTGCCGGGTCTCGGTCTGCAGAAAAGGAGAAGTAAAGCTGTGTATCATCGGCATACTGATGACAGCTACTCCAAACCTTCTCACAACCTCGCCTAATGGCTGCATATACATGTCGAACATGAGAGGGGACAGAATAGAACCCTGCGGTACTCCACACGTAAGGTCCCAAGGAGATGATGAACATTCCCCTAGGATCACTGCTGAGTTCTCCCAGCCAGGAATGAACGGAACCATTCAAGAACAGCTCCTCCCACCCCAGCCTGGTCCCACAAATAAGCCACCAACATCTCGTGGTCAACGGTATCAAAAGAAGCTGACAGATCTAATAAGAGCAAAAGAGATGATCTGCCCTGATCTAATTCATGGCGCAGGTTATCAACCAAAGCCACAAGCGCAGTCTCAGAGCCAAACCCAGGGTGAAAGCCGGATTGTGAGGGATCCAGAAAACTGACCCGATCCAGATGCCCCTGAAGCTGCTGAGCCACCACCCGTTCAATAACCTTCCCTAGTTTAGAAGGAAAGGTTAGAGACTGGCCGATAGCTGGCAGGGGAGTCAACATCAAGAGATGGTTTCTTGAGCAGAGGTCGTACCACCGCCTCTTTGAGGCGGTCCGGCACTCTGCCCTCCCCAAAGGAGGCATTGACAACCCTGGCTAGCAGTGGCCATACGGTCTCCCAGCAAGCCTTAACTAGGCAGGACGGGACCAGGAGGGACTTCCATAACCTCAAGCTCACTCCCTGCTACAAGCACGGCGTCGAAATCATGATGAATCTGAGCAATTTTATTCGCTGAAAAGTCAACAAATATGTCACAGCGAGCACTGGAAGATTCCAGTTCAAGGCGGAAAATCTCAGCTGGACATGACTTTGCAGTCATGGCCTATGGTGCTTGGACTAAGGTCCTTTTCAAATGGGCTGCGGTGGGTGGGGGAGATGGGTGTTCCCACAGCCTCACACCCATCTCCACTCACCTCCACGCACAGAGCAACCAGCATTGGAGCCCGTTGCACCGTGCATGGGTGGTGATGGGTGGAGCACGGGTGCGTGTATGCACCCCCACCCACTGTGTTCCCATGGGCACCCACCCATCCAACACCCACCGCAGCGTTCGCATGGGCGCCCCCCCCCCACTGCACACTGGGGGGGGGGGGGGGGGGGGGGGCGCCCATGTGAAAAGGCCCTAATTTTCTAAGTGGCCCGTGTGAGAAAAAAGGTTTTATAAGTCTTAGCAAACTAACTTCTTCCATCGACTGGGAAGACAAATTCATAATATTATATAAGCTCTGATACTGGAAGCATCCATAGGCATGTTTAACTTTACTATTATGAATATTCCCATTGAAGTCCTATGTTGTTACCATAACACAATAAAAATAATTTACAACACTACCTCTATGCTCAACCTCAGTTTCTAACAATAAGAGTGAAAAGTATTTCCCATGCTTCATATCCATTAACTTTGCAGTCACAAATGTAGATATTTACATAACAATATCCTTTCATTCTAATATGGTATTTAAAGGGATACTGCCAAACTGCAATCTAGTCAGTTTCAAAACATGGCTTAGGCGCAATTCCTACTGCTTCCAAACCCCTTTGCCAATTTTTGTGGTTTAGTTTTTAAATAATGTTTCACTTTTCTTTGCTGCTGTTGGAAAGACACATCCAATCATGGGGAACTGACCACCCAAGGGAGGTAGCACAGCTGACTGTATAAAACGTGCTACCAAATACACAAAATAGAACTTGGGACATGAAATTTCCAATCGACCTCTGGGATCCAAAACAAAAAATTTAAAGATTCAGTCACCAGACTTTATCCTGACATTAAATTGGTCTTGCCCCACTACACCCCTGAACCAGTTGCCAGCCTCAGTTTTCTGGGTACCAATGGCATTAACTGCAAAAGACCAAAATACTGCTCTCTCTTCTGTCTGAGAGTACAGGTGTAGGCATTCCTGCTACAATGGTAGACAAAAAGAAGTGCAATTTTTAAACAGATGATGTGTGTCTAATTTTCCCATTCAAGATACTTTCTGAAAACAAAATAGTTCCAGTTGTAGAAAAAGAAGGTTCAAGTTTTAAGCTTTTATGGTGTAAAAGTACATTGTTTCCAAACTGAAAAGCACCTCAACTGAACAGCTACACAAAGAAAAGGTCACTTCACATCAGAACATAAATAAGAGCAGTGCACACCATGGGCTTCCTTTCATCTAGTTTACATATCCTTTGTTAGTACTACAATATGTTTGCTTCTTGGAAATCCAATCACCTCATCTTCTCCTTACACTTCGTTTCTGCTTGAAGTGTAACAGATGAATTGACCTGCCTTTGATCCCAAAATCTCAGAACTGAGCCAATTTTCTACAAACATGAACTAGCTGCTCTTCCACCTGCCAAGCAGGCGATCAGTACTGTCCTGATGCTATTCTTTACAGGGATGTTGTCAGAGTTTGAACCCAAGATTTATGTTTTGTAGAGATAGGTTTCACAAGACAAATGCTTCCTGATTTTGTTAGAACTTAAAATTTCCTCTTGGTAAGTTCACAACAGGACCATATTGTAGTCCTGAGTGGAAAAAAGAAAGCAAAACTCACTAGAAAAAAAAAGAGTAAAATCATCTGGCACAAAGACAGGAAAGCAAAACTCAGCTTTAAGGAGTCAGGGCACTCTTGGTAATACATAGAAAAATAATTTGCCTTAAATATGTATTCGCAGAACAGTACCCCTTTAAGAAAGTTTGTTTAAAATCACTCTGTTAAGCTTAACTTACTCAATATGATTTTGCATCTCAGTGTCATTGAATTGAAACTAGAGCAATAAAAAAAAATCATTAGCATTCGTAATTTTAAAAGCTCTTCCAACCTTCCAGCTTCTTAACATTCCATATGGTTCATGGATTTTACTCCAAATGATTGCAACAATTGTTTTTTAAAAAGTAAATGCAGAAAAAGATCTTTCTAGGAAACATCCTCAAAAGACAAGTTACACATGTCAATGAGGCAGAATTGTATCACTGAAAAAAGCAATCATTCCACAGCCTTCACTTCATAGGTACATGCACAGGCAGAAGGACAGAGTGATTCCAGCATGCTAGCAAGATCCCACACCTCATGTAACACACACCCTGTGTTCACATAAAGGTACCCCTATGTACTTACTCCAATAGTAACCACAAGTTTTGCCAGTGTTCACACAGTGTACTTACCACTGGATTAGCCTTTATATGGATATGTCATTGTGTGAACAGTCTGTTTTCAAATGATTGAACATGTGTAATTAACATCCTTTCACTGTATAAGATTATTATTATTATTATTATTATTAACAAACATTTATATAGTGCCAGCAGTGTACCTGGCACTTTAAAAAGTAACAAAATAGACAAAGTCCCTGCCCTAGAGCTTACAATCTGAGAGACGGGAGCTGGGGAGAGACATAGGAAGGGGAACAGAAGGAGAGACAAGGGGTCTAACATTCATGAAGATGTGAGGTCTCAGGTGCACGTACTTGACTTGGTTACTTACTTACCTGGTTACTTACTTAGTAAGTGATCTTAAATAAGATCACTTACTAAGAGTAAGCTGCTCCAAAAGGTTCTCCTTAACCAGGAGTACATACCTCCCAAAGGCAAATCACTCCCTTACCTCACTTAACACTTAACACAATCGCTAAGGCTGCCTTCCGCCAGCTATATCTAGTACGCAGGCTGCGTCCGTTTGTCTCCGGCCCGGACCTGGCCTCCCTCATCCATGCCTTCATCACCTCGAGGCTCGACTACTGTAACGCGCTCTACGTGGGGCTTCCCTTGTTCTTGGTTCGGAGGCTGCAGCTAGTGCAGAATGCGGCGGCTCGTCTTCTTACGGGGACGGGTCACCGGGAGCATATTACACCGGTGCTCCGAGCTCTGCACTGGCTGCCAATAGCGTGCCGAGCCAAGTTCAAGGTGCTGGTGATGGTTTATAAAGCCCTACACGGTCTCGGCCCCTCATACCTTAGGGACCGCCTTGCCCTCCGCGGCCCAGAGCGGCTTCTGCGGTCTGCCGGGGGTGCCTTCCTGGAGGTCCCCCGTGTTAAGCGGGGGGCCACGATGGAGAGGGCATTCTCGGTAGTGGGACCGCGGCTGTGGAACTCCCTTCCAGAGGAAGCTCGCCTGGCCCTTAGCCTATTAATATTCCGGCGAAACTGTAAGACCTGGCTGTTCGCCCAGGCCTTTGGGAGGGAGGGTGAGTAGGGTGGGGTTTTAATTCCCCCACCTATTTTTGGTTCTTAGTGTTTTGTCTGCCCTGTATATTAATTATTTTATAATATTTATGGTCATTTTAAATTGTTTTTATTGTGTTTTAAAAGATTCTTGGAAGCCGCCCCGAGCTGCGTGCAGGAGGGGCGGGGTAAAAGTTTTATAAATAAATAAATAAATAAACAAACAAACACTGGGTTCGTGTGAACAAGGGGAGCCAGAGGTTAAAGGAAAGTAAGGGTAGTTATCCTTGGAGTGAGTTATTGTACAAACAAGACCACACTCAACTCAAAGTGTTTCAGGTTGAAACCCTGCTAAACATCTGAGACAGGGATAGGAAACCTTTTCCTTCCCAGGGACCATTTTGAAAATTAGTACAATCTCCAAGGGTCCTCCAAGTACAGGGGTGCTTAAGTGGTGTACTCACGAATAGGAGGGTCCCAATTACAGATTTGTGCCCTATCCTTACGTGCCTGCCCTCATCTCTGTTCCCTTACGCTGAGCTCAGGTCTTTCAGTTCTTGAGAGTAGGAATTTGATCGCAGGGCCAGATCCACGGGAACCAGAAACGGACCAATTAAAAACTAGCTATGGACCACATTTGGCCCATAGGCCTGAGGCTCTCTACACCTTATCTAAGTCAACAGTCAACTAAATATTTCTTAAACTGCTGTTTGCCAAAACAGAATGTATAAGGCAAACATAAAATTGAGATAATTACGGTTCTTTATCTGGGAAAACTCTTAGCATACACTTCGATCCCAATAGGTACTTTGCTAAATTGGGCCTAACAGCATTACTACTGAAAGAATGCTTACAGGTTCCACCTGCAGCAGAAGACATACAAACCCAGGGAGATGGAACTCTCCAGCAGACTGGTCTTCACGGGACATGTTTAGTGAAATTCATAACATTTCACACTGCACTGATTCCCTCACAAGAAGCAGCGTTTCCCTTGGCTGTTCATTTTCCAATCTTTCTCTGCTAAATCCATCAGCTTTGCTTCTCAACCAAACAATTGCTTTAATTATTCTGGTTTTATTTGCTATTTTATTTATGCAAGAGAAACCCAGGAAAAAATGTATCTTAGCATTGAATATATTGCTGTTGGAAAATTCCAAGAAAGGATTATAAACTGTGGAGGACAAGTAGTTCCCTGCACCTGAACTAAAGTAACCTGTTTACTATAGGGAGACCAATGCTCAATGCAAGTTAGTGGGATATTTTTGGCTACAACGGAAGTCTACGGGTGGAGCCACACGAGAAAGAGTGGAGAGGGTACTACACCTGGGGTAGCCTTACCCCACTCTGGGCAGGTGGGCCACACGATGCAGTGCTTCATGCAGCCAGCACCCTCCAGATGTTTGCCCCCACACCAGGGTGGGGGGAAGCAGCTGGCTGCTACACGTGTCCTCAGAAAAATTCTAAGAACACATCACAGAGCAGCCTTACCTAACATGGAGGAAGACTGCCCAAAGCAGGGCAACTTGTGTGCATGGGGAGCACCGCTGTGGAGCCTTGAGCAGCGGATGCTGGCACTGTTGCCCGTCACACAAGGCTACGTTACTGCTGGAGGCAGGATCTCGGTTAAGATGGGAGAGGGAGGCGGCGTAGGGTCAGGCACACATTCATGTGGCCGGAGCTGCAGCCAACTGGTCCGTGGTGATAGCTCCGGCAGGAGTCGGCCTACCTGGCTTCCCCGTGACTGTCTGCCCGGCTCCCCATGCTGGCCCCACGGTGTGGCAGCAACAATCGAGCCACCGCAGTTCGTCTGGCTGCACCTATAAAGGTGCAACCACACAAGAGGTTATTTCACTTTGGGCAGCGCTGCCCGACTTTCAGCAATATTAACATGTAATGCAGTGGCTTGTATTCCAGGCAACCACCAGATGTTCACACCACCCGAGGGTGGGGCAGGCAGCCAGCCCAGCTAACACACAATGCATCCTCCGAAAAAGACCAGACGCACATCACATGTTAGTGTCGCCCAAAGTAGAACAACACTGTCCAAACAGGCCATCTCCTGCATGGCTGCAACATGCAGCGCTGCCTTGGGGTGGGATCTGTGGATCGGGTCTAAAGGAGCAAGCTAATTGCAGGGGAGGGGGGCCTGGGAAGAGCATGTGTCCTCTTCCCCACTGCCTAACAGCTAATTGCGGGTGAAGTGGGCTTAGAAAGAGCGCAAGATCTTGTCCCAAACCCTCCTCCCCTGCAATCAGCAGTTTGGCAACTGGATTGGCAGGAGGGAGGCCCTGGGAGGAGTGCATATGCTCCTCTGGGCCCCTCCCCCCCATCAGCTGTTGGGTGGATGGCTCAGAGAAGGGCGCTTCTCCAACCTGCCCAACAGCTGAGCGCAAACGCTCCTGCCAGACTCCAGGGAAGAGTGTGCACGTGCTCCCCCACCCCAACAGGCCCATTCCTGCAGGAGTCTGGGCATCCAGCCCCATATGGCCATCTCCTCAGGCCACCCCAGGGCATGGAAAAGCTGGCGATGGTCACAGGGGTTCAGATTGTGTGATCAACTCCCCCCACCAGCCCAAAGTGTGGCAGTTGCAATTGACCGCCACAAGGCTTGCGGGGGATCGGGTCCACCCCAGCTCGTGTGGCTGAACCCTATATCTCCTCTTCAGGTGTGCCTTTTGCTATAAAAGTTTGGGTCCCTACCTAGCTTTGGGCCTTCTGCCTCTCCCCCAGATTTCACTAGGAGTGGGGTGGGGAGGAATGTACATTGTATAAGACTTCTTTTCATAAAAAAGATAGGCTAAAAAATTAATAGGGAGATAGAAACCTCATCATTATTATTATTACCATTTCATATGGGATGATAAGAATAATAGCCAGCAATGAAACAAGTTGCCTAGGGAGGTTGTAGGCTCTCCATCACTGGAGGGTTCCAAAGAGAGGCTGGACAGCCATCTGTCAGGGATGTTGTAGCTCTAGTCCAACCTGCTGTTCGAATGCAGGGTGACTACAAGACCCTCAAGATCCTTTCCAACTCAATGATTCTATGATTTATATAGTGCCAGGAATATGCTTTGTGCTAAACAACTATGATTAAAGACAGGTCCCTGCCTCGAGGAGCTTCCAATCTAGGATGGATAAGGGGGTGGGGAACATAGGAAGAGACAGGGATAGCTTGAAGAGTTTGAGAAGTTGCGGGTGCACATGTTTAGCTTAGTTTCCATAGGCAGCAAAGGATCTTGGACGATAAGAGTAAAAGGAGAAGCAACAGGGAACAAGTTATAGGGATGAGGAGCTAGGGGAAGCCTGTATATCAAACCTTATACAAAATTTCATAACTAAATAAAAGTTCAGAACTTGTTGAAATCTATAGGGAGTCTTTCCATTGGCTTTCCTGGATTCACTCAGGTTTGAGAGTGAAGAGAGTATGGAAACAGGCTGCTGTGCAAGTCTGCTTTTAGAGCTGATCTATGAACCTATGCAATCAGGATGTTCTACTTAGAGGCTTGTTATGAAAGGTGTTGGTGATGCATGCCAACTGAGCTACAGAAAGTAAAGGAGACTTTGTACACAAGGGACTCATAACATGCGGTCAATGACGGCAACCTGCATTTTACTTTGTAAAAAGAACTCAACTTGTTTACTCTCCTCAGCTGACCTTTCTTGTCCTTTTCATGCAGTGAATAATTTTAACTCCTTCAATAGCTTTTTTTTTCTTTTCTTTTTTTTTTAAAAAAGCCTGGTTTCTTATACAAAGGCAGCAGTATGTGTGTGTCTGTGAGCCAGTACAGCCTAGTGTAGGTGCTGGACTTGGACCTGGAAGATCATGGTTCAAATCCCAGCTTAAACATTAACTCACTGTGTGGCCTTGGGCAAGTCACTGTCTCAACTTCAACTGTAAAATGGGAAGGTATGTTATATATCCCCTGCCTCTTACCTTGCCTGTCCTTAGACTGTACGTTCCTTGGGGCAGGGACCTCTCTCTAATTACAACTGTTCAGCACCAGGTGGTGCATAAGTAATAAATAATAACTTTTGATCCCACAGCTCAATTTCAGTCAAATTTGGTTGAGGAGCAGAAAACCAAAAGCAAGAACCACCCAATATTTTACAAGAGGTCCTTTTTAACGAGGAGGATAAGGCCCCTTTTGTAGTGGAAAATCCCATTTACTAATTTTGAAAACAGCTCCCACTTAGGAATCCAGCCTTCATTAGGTTGGGTGTTTGCTGCACAGAACTACTTGGTTTGGGTTTCTTGTTTGTTTGTTTTTTAAATAATCCCCGAGTTATTTTTTCTTATCTTCGTTCACTTTTCATAATAAGCTTAACAATTAAATCTTTTCCTTTACTAAAATTTGCAGTCAGGATGTGCGTGTTCGTTTGTTTGTTGTTGAAGAACTGTTGACGCTCATTTTTATTTTTAGAAAAAAGTGTGAAATATAGAGGGGGGGGGAGAAACAGACAAGTGGACATTAAAGTTGATTCCTCACATTTGCAAAGATAAAAGACCCTAACTCAACCTGCTTTAGTGTCTGAAGAGGTGTCCAAATATCTTTGAAAGAGGAATGCAGTATATCAGCCACACATTATGGACTTAACACGGGTATTAGTGGGGAACCTCAGGTCCAGGGGCCAAATACGGTCCGCAACTAGTTTTTACTTGGCCCCTTTCCCATTCCTGGAGCTGTCCTCTGGCTCCTGTTCTTACCTTCAAAGCACTGAAAGACTGAGCTCAGGGTAAGGAAGCAGAGACGAGGGCATGCACGCAAGGACAGGGGACAGATTCATGGCATGATCTGGACCTCTTCCTGAGCTGCTCTTCCCAAGCACATCCCTTAAGCACCCCCAACTTCTATGCAGCCCCCAGAGGTTGAACTAATTTCCAAAATGGCCCCTGGGAGAGAAAACATTTTCTCACCTCCAAATTACTGGATGAAAATCTATAGCCTGTATTATGTAGAAAATCAGATTAAATGATTATTGTGTTCCGTTCTGGACATAAAATACATTCAGTCTATGGCTGTTTTTAAACAGACCACGGTAGGTGGATGATGGCGTTGGAGCCCCTCGGTCCATTGCTCCATGCGTGGGTGATGGGTAGAGATAGGTATAGCGCGGGTCCGCACACACACACACACCCATCCCCACAGCATTCACACGGGTGCCTCCACCCATCTCCATGCAGTGACGTCTCGTGTGAAAAGAGCCAAAAACATCATTTTTATCACATGAGTTAGAACTTTTGATCTTGAACTTCTAACATACCAACTTGAAATATGGAAATGGCTGGAGAGCATTTACTGGCCACATACTGTGCACTCACTGTGGTCCTTTTCACACAAGACACTCTCCACTCACTGCACACTCTCTATACACGTTACAGGGCACCCATAGGGTAACACTGCGGACCTGCAACATGTATAGCGGATGGGTGGTGGGTGGAGAGTGTCTTGTGTGAAGAGGGCCTAGGATAAAAAACAAATTCACTTTTGTGACAATTCCCATTTCATCAGGCCAAATTAAGGTTCTGACCCTGCACAGACTTTGGCTCATGCTTTCATACATGTGTGTAGTTCCAGTGACTTATGTATGTCTGCATCATTGGGGCTTTAAGCAGGTGTCAGGACTGGGTCTTGAACCCCCAGCCCTGGAGGGTTTGGTGCGCTGCCTTAAGGGCTGGTGCCACTCTGGGCGGGGATAATGGCTAGGTTCGGATGCTCGGGTTCTTTTCCATCTCTCCACCCCCTCCTGTGTGACCACGCCTCTTCCCAGCTGTGCCTTGTCTCCCTGACTTTGGCTCCCGGCTTCCTGATTGGCCACAGGTGG
>QEPC01001209.1:1939402-2032755 GCA_003113815.1 Sphenodon punctatus
CTTGGAACCTCTCCGTCCCCTCCTCCTTTGAACCCTTTTCTTTCTCCTTCCTGTAGCCTCAATGATGAGCCGTGCACTCTGAGGCCGGGTGCCCCGGCTGGTAAGACGAGAACTGTCTCTAAACACCCAAGAGACCGGCTGAGAGGTTTTCCCTTCTTGATAACCTTTCTTATCTGGGTTCCCTGGGTCCTTCCTCCTGCTGTTCTCTAGTCCTAGATCACCTCACCCCTATTTCCCTAATAGTGTAGGTCCCTTCTCCCCCCCTCCTCTGACAGCAGGTGTAAAACTTTATTCTTATGAGCAGTTCCATCGAATTCACTGTACCGGCGAGCCAAATAGTTTACAATTATAACTATACTTTAATGTACACAGATCAGGCTTATTTATGCAATCCAGCTCTTCCACCCCCATCCCTCCTCCCCAGGAGAAAAATATTTCCCCAGGTTGACTGTGTATTTAGATAAATTATAACCTAGCAAACCTTGCTGGATTTAATTTAAAAACTGGAAATAACCCCAACTCCACTACTGGGAACCCAGCATCAATATTCAAGCTGCCATTTGTGTTTTGATGATTCTATATTTGGAAAATAAGTCACATGAGTCAGACTGCTATTGTGCTAGTTCACACAGCTCCCAGGAGGAGGGCTTCCAAAAGGTGAAAGAAAAAATCAGATCACCACATACAATAATCTCTGCAATCATTTAATTTAGAATTGTGATCCTAAGAAAGCAGCAGGTACCAGGGCTGGAGTACATGCAAGCAACTGTGTTTCTGAATTTGTTTTTGTGTTTGTATCCCAGACAAGGTGATTAGTCTGACCCATGGCCTCTAAATAGCTTACTAAAATATTTTGTATTAAATCTTCCAAGTAAGTAAAAACCCAAATCGCATTTGGAAGATATGCATACAGTAATATAGAGACTGCGTTAGACAACCACTAATATTCTTCAGGAAATAATACATTTTCATATTATACTTAAGCTCCACTGTTATATATGTATCTTGCTTATATTTTCTATCCTAATGTATTAGTTGCCTCTAACATTCCAAACCTACAAACAATTACTTGGATGGTTAAATTTACCACTATGAGAAGTCCAGTTAAAGTCAGTGGTGCCACTTGCAACAATGAAAGCAAGCACAACAGGTAGTTTTTGCAGGATCTGCAATCTACAAACTGCTTGTTCCCCTGAGGCTACTCGAGCACATGGTGGGTGGATTGCAGCCGTAATCTTTTCTAAAGGTAGTGAGTCAATGAGTTCTCAAGACTAGAGCAATCAATTTCAAAGAGATTTGGCCAAAAAACAAACAAAACAAAAAATCACACCTTCATTTTATTTTTAAACACTATCAATCTTAGGTTAAATTATCTCTCTCTCTTTTTTTTTTTTAAAAAGTTATGCTAGTCTTCCCCAGTTTCACACGGATCAGGAGTTTCACATTGTTGGTACAATACCAGGAAAAGGTGTAAAGAAGGGCAAAGATTACCAAAAGCTTGAAATGCCTGTGGTATGAGCAGAGGTTCAATAGTTTACGGTTCTTCAGCTTAAAAGAGAAGCATGGACAGGCAAGCTGCCCGGCCCGTCTGTCTGCGTACTGATTGGTATTTCCTTCATCTCCCCCAGGTACAAGGAGGCTCTAGGACAGTGCTGACCATTGTTCGGCAGCATTTAAGGTGTGGGTCAGACATCGTGGGCATGGGAAAATTCATACTTTTAAGGGCTGGAGAGGAAGTGTGGGAGAGGTGTGTCTGGACCCTCTGCGTGCATGGGATGGAGGGTATTGGATTTTGGTGGGAAGAGGAGAGGGTTATGTGCGGACCCCTCTGTGAAAGTTGGCTGCAGAGGTGGGGAATTACCCCTCAGATGAATGAAAAATGCACTGTACTAATCAGATATTGGGGTAAAATATACCTCAATTAAGTCACAATTGGGGGAAAAATAAATGTGATTGATTTCAAAATGACTCCAGTTTAACATTAAAATTTTAAATTTTATCAAGAGTTATTGTTTGTACTGAGTATTGAACTGACTAGAGGCTAAACAATGTTTGGGGTGAATATGATCCCCAGTACCTTAGGCGTGTAGTGTTTTCAATTTCCCATTCATTACAATTGGGGTCAGATTTACTCCCAATACCATTTCAGTGAAATTCTCAATTTTTTAAAAGAAGCTTTTTTAAAAAAATTACAACTGGGCAGGGATGAACCAACACAGGATAACTGACTCCATTACTGTTGATGAATACATGGAGTATGAAGAGGTACAGGTTTGCTAAAAAGTTTTATGAGTTTTTTGTACCCCTTTGGGGCCCAATTTACCCCCACATCCATCTAAAGGCTTAAGGCTTATGCAGATCCCTCTGTGAATGGTGGGTTGGGGAGAGGGGAAAGAGTTTTCTATGAGATGGTGGAAGAGGAGACTCATTTTAATTCCATTTTTTAACTTTGCATCATGTTCAATTGGGTTTTTTGTATTCTTTTGGGATTAATTTTTACTTCTGTAGCTGCACTGAGGGAGAAGAGTGGAATATTAATCTAAAATTAATAATAATAATAAAACAGGGAGCAGGATATGATAAAAGTTTACTTGTTCACACCACTCATGGTTTTGTAAACAGGGAGCTGTTACTTATCAAACTAGGGAACACCCTACGAAATTAACTGGCAGCAAATTTAAAAACAAAAAGGAAGTACTTTTAAACTCAGCATACAATTAAACAGTGGTGGAACGCCTTGACAGAAGACACTGTGAAGGCCAAAAGCACAACTGCAAAAAAGTACTAGAACACTGGATAAATTCTTAGAGGATAGATTCATAAATGGTTATCAGTCAAGATGGGCAGAAGACGAGACCTCTGACCATTCGGAGTTAGAAGTAAATAGTAGGAAATAGATCACTCCATTGTGACCTGTTGTGCATTTCTCTGAAGCAACCAGAAGTGGACACTGTCGGAAACAGGGTGTATGGCATGGCACTTCTTAGGATACTAAGTTTTCTTCAAATTCAACATACTGCCATAAAAAAGCAGGGAAATGTTTAAGGACCAACAACACTGCAAGGAAACATTTCAGTCCAAAGACCCCCACCCCTGATTCCAATTCCAACCAAAACTGTGGCATTGATTTAAAAATGCAAACTTAAGCATGTTTAATCAGAGCCTACAAGTAACTGGCAAATTCAAAACCAGGACAAAATTCTTGCCCTGAGCTTAGAAGTTCTAAGCATGTCAGAACAGCAGCTGTGCATCTGGAGTACACGTTTTCGAAAGAACATACAAGAAATAGCTTATTTCTCCATTGTTCAAAGCAGCCTCCAACAACACAACCAATGTTGTGCTAATTTTACCCTTTTCCATTTAGCAAACTTTTTTTGTTGTTTGCTTGGTTTAGAAAGGAAAACATCCTCCAACAGGGAAACAGTTATCCATTTCCAAAGGTGATCTTCAGTGCAAATAGTCTCTCTGCTGCTGAACAGGGAATCTTGCAGGGAGCATGGACAGGCAAGTAATGAAAGTACATCTGGCATTGTTTCTCCACCCCTTTAACAGCTTTGGATTTTCTGAGTTGGCAGGTGATTAAGCTGAATTGAATTTGGCACAAAGGGACAGTTCAACTTGTATATTCACTGTCCTCACCCTCAACATCCAGAGTTTACATCACAAAACTTGTCAACTAAGACTTTTAAGAGCCCTGCAAAGCCTCTTCATGGAGGGAATCACACGAAGTTACAGAAGTAACACAGGAAACAAAGTAACAAAGGAAAGCCATAATTTAAAGTCATCATAGATACTGTGGCGCAAACAACAGTTTCTTGCTACAAGGCATTTCATCTTGCTTAAGTGTCGGTGTTCACATACACACTGCTGCCAACAAAGCCAATACAGCAAATCACTTAACTTTGGTTACTGAGCTAGCAGAAAACTTTGCAGGCCTTACAAATCTAATGGTGAGTTCCTTACTCTCCACTTCAGCTCACTTGACACTTTTACAACCAATTATCTAGTTTAGCCTAGATTATACTTCCTGCGACCTTTTTACAGAGGTGGCACCCAGGCACGAACACCCAGAAATCTGGTTGCTCATGCGTGGGTGAGTCTTGTGTAAACTCCGCAACGAGCAGGTGTGTGTGTATGCATGCATGCTCCCAGGAACACCCACCTCCACCCATGACACATGCACGGAGCAACTGGCGAAAACGGCGATTGCTCCGTGAGTGTGCGATGGGTGGAGGTGGGCGTGCACCCATCTACACCCTCTGCCCGCCCACCCACCGCACACGGACTGGCGCAAACACCGACACACACACCCCATGCCACAGCCCACGTAGAAAGGGCCTTAGGCAGCTGTCATAGTGAGAATCAGACAGAAGCTACAAAAAAACTTATCAATTCCTGCAGATCAACTCAAATAAGTAGGTACAGTCATAAATTTGAAGCAAAGATGGTTATAGAATTTGACGATCTAACTAATTAAATAAATCTCTTCTGAACCTGCAGAGACTTCATTTACCTCTTTAATCAACCCAAAACAAATCTGAGTCAGGTCTGAGTATTAACATTCTGAACAAAGAAATTGATAAAACTAATCGCCTTTCACCACAAGGACAAGTCCTACCTGCTGCCCCATTAGAAAAATGCAAAGCACTCTGCTTATTCATTAGGCAGCATTTTAGTCTCAGAAGTAGGGCTTGTCTCAATAGTCAAAGGGAGAAGAACAATGAGCTACTATAGTGTCAACGTCCATTCATTCCACAAACTATTCTTCTGGGAGTCAGAAGTAAGGCACCTCAGAAAAGCTATAATTTACAAGTTGTGAGCTCTAGACTTGCATCAACTTGTGAGCAATTATTATTTATTTAACAGCAACATTATGCCTGGCAAAATACAATACAAAGACACCCTAATTCCTGCCTCCAAAAGCTTACAATCTAACAGACAAAAAGGATCAGCCAAGTTGCACTAGCAGGTTCAGAGAACCAAAAGATCCCATAACCTATTAGAATTGCAGAGGGAATTTTAGCCAGACTGAAAGCAATTATAAACTTTAGATTCTGCTAAGGGTATGAGGGTTAACAATGCAACTTTTGCCAAAAGTGCCAGAGGAACAATTAGCCACAAGTGGTCACAGCTTCAGTTGTGTAGCTCATCCAAAAGACATCACTCCCAGTGCAGTACAGAGAGTCCTAGCACCAAGCTAGAACATCTGAGTCATTACTGACTCACAGATGCAAAAATGCCACTGCATTTTCTACACTTCTTACAGCACATGGATTTTCCTGGGAATTGGCCCACCCAAATATGAGCAGGCCTGAATTTTGTTCAGATGGCAGTTCAGCATGGTATAACTACAGACAACGTAATAATTTCACAATATAGCCAGGAATGACAGCCAGTGTTACTATTAAAAAAAATTAAAAATAAATAAATCATGGTTTACCTTTCGATTTGTACACCAAAACAGCATGCAAGAGGCTTAATATAAAACAAAACACAGAGTACTTGTGTCTTGTCTGTGACTGATTGAAAAAGGGGTGATATTTAGTCAATTCTAGCTTGCAATGAAGCTAAATGAGGTGCTATATCACCTCTGTGCTATAGCGCATCTGTCCTTCCTGCTTCTAGAGAAACATCAAAACGCTAGATACTCCAGCTTGAAATCAGACTCTCTTCGGCCCTTTTTACATGAGACGGGTTCATTCATGCCCAAACCGGTCCGCTGCATGGGCACGAGTGGGTGCCGCCCGTGTGACTGCCATGGCAAGTGAGTGGGCATGCGTTCACGCTCCCGCAAAACACATACGTCTACCCACCTCCCACTCACAGAGCAACTGGCCAAAACAGCGATTACTCCATGAGTGGGGAGGATCGGTGTGTACACGACCCCCTGCACCACCCACACTGCCATGTGCATGCCCACCCACCCCGAGCAGCCCGTTTAAAAAGGGCCTTTATCCATAGGATTGATTTCAACAGATTTGCCTCTGATAAAATAAAAATATTTTTGCAAAATAGCTAAGCTGTACAAAAATCCTATACACAGACAGGATCCAGAGAAGGAAGATGCTCTATGTAAACACTAGGAACATGTGTATCATCA
The DNA here is from genome assembly GCA_003113815.1 of Sphenodon punctatus. Taxonomy (NCBI): domain Eukaryota; kingdom Metazoa; phylum Chordata; class Lepidosauria; order Sphenodontia; family Sphenodontidae; genus Sphenodon; species Sphenodon punctatus. Next base: position 1,945,503 of record QEPC01001209.1, read on the forward strand.
AGGTGACATACTTCAGATACCTACGCCTACATCAGCACCATGTATAGCAGAAACACACCCAAGATGAAACTAATCAAAATGTCAAGAGTAAACAAATTCATCTTGCCAAGTGCCTAAGAAAGGCTTTGCTAACCCCCAAATCATCGAGGCATAAAGCACCAGCATTCAAAGTACTAAGATGCCAGTAATTTACAAAATTAAAAATAAGATCCAACTAATGTAATGTAATCAGATGTCAGTAAACACCAGTGAGCCATCTAAATCAAGATACAAGGAAAGGAAGAAACAGATCATTTTCTACTCAATGTAAAGCAAAACCCTGAACCAGCAAATTAATTCTGGTGAAAGATCCTTGGACATTCAGGTAAACATGGCTCAGGACTGGAGCCTAGTTATAGAATCAAGGCCTTACTCTTCAGATGGTGGAGCAAGATCGCAACTCAAAATCAAATTAGCCATTCATCATCTATTATGTAAAAACATACTGGAAAAGCCTTCAAAATAGCACTGCAAAGATCCCCAACAAAACTCCTTTGCATTCAGAATAAGAGTAGAGTCTGAAAAGGAATTCCTATTATGTTATCAAAATCTTGACCAACTGCAACAGGCTTGGGTTTTTTGTTTTTGTTTGTTTAAAAAAAGAACCTGATGAAATTCAAAACCCTCTTCAAAAAGCTTTAGACGCCGAGTGCTTTTTTCCAAAATTAAGAGGAGAAGTGTTCTGTGGGGTTTCTAACATGTTTTTGCTTTCACACAGAACTTTGAGTTTATTTCCCTTTTCAGAACCAAAGGGCCTTACTGTTTGCACTCTCGTCTCTTTTTAAAGTTACATCATGTTCTATGATCTGAAAAGAAAACACCCAACAGTCGCAAGGACATTTTAATCTTTTACAGCAAACAAACAAGAGTCTGGAAAAGGTGTAGCAAACCATTCTTAAAAAAAATATTAAAATCACATACTGTACGGACTGTCTTGTATCCTAGTAAGAACTGACAACTGCAGAATTAAGTAGATGTAGGCCCAATGCAGCCAGCTCTTGCAATAGCTGGTGTTTAATAACTACAATCCTCTGTTGCGCCTAGAATTGTGTACATATATGAGAATTTCATCTAAAAAAATAGACCACAATTTTCTAGCCCTCAGGAATGCAAAGGAAGTTTGAAATCCAACACCTAAAACAGCAGAAGATGTTGATGTTGAAATTTTTAAGCCACTTTTCTTGAAGACATGATTCATGCTGCTTTTGGAAGCTTGAAGGTGACAATGGCCCTTAGCAAACGGACGCATGCCCCCCCCCTTGCCTGCTTGAACACTGTGACGGGTGCGGGGGGATGGGGGGGCGTACGTGTGAACGCCGTGGGTGTGGTGCGTGCATGCTCCACCCACGCACAGAGCAACGGACACCAACGCCAGATGCTCCGTGTATGAAGATGGGTGGGGGTTCATGGGAACACCACACACACGCCGCCCACCCATCCCCCATGCACCTGCGCCCATTTGAAAAGGGCCAATGTGATAGCCTTGTTGAAAACCTCTGGGTTAAAACTTAGCAGTCAAAACAAGAGGTCCTTCTCTCTTCATCCAAAAATTACTGGAAGCAATTTTATCAATCTTTCTAGAAACAGTCTAGAAACAGAGGTTATTTGCTGTGCTGGTCCCAAATGTAAGAGATGGAGTTAAAGGGTCTTTGCAGATGTTACGAGATCACGCTCAACCACGGTTAATCCCCACATGGTGATCGTGATTCCGTAATGTCTGTTGGGGGGGAACGGAAGTTCCCCCCCAGATGTTCCCCTCCGTGAATCACGGGGTCGGGGTGGGAGATCACATTCAACACGCAAACGGAGGTCCTGGACAGACCATCTCCGTTTGAGTGTTGAATGTGATTCCCCCGTGATGAAGGGGACCGTAACGTCTGGCCCCCTACCACGGCCCGGAATCAGTGGCGGGATTCCGGACCATGGACAATGCGGGCGGGCGCCACAGCCGCAGCACCTGCCCATCTCCCAAGAGGGTGGGCGGTCTACGGAGCGTGGGGGGGCGGGGTCGTGTGGCCGCACATTGTGCCGCGTGGCCCCGCCCCCCCGGATTCCCCGCCAGGAGTGGCCAACACATCTGTTGGCCGTTACATGTTGGCCCCGGCGGGGAATCATTAGGGTGTTTCCATGGTGGGGCGAATTGAGCCCCGTCACATCTGAAAATACCCAAAAGTAGTTCAGATGATTTTTATTTATTTATTTTAAAATAAACAAACAACAACTGTTGGTGAGAGTATGCAAGTTTTCAGACAACACAGAGCCCTTCTTCAGGCACATTATGGCTTGTTACCTGCCTGAGAAAGGGTTCTGAGTGGCCCCAAAGCTTGCATACTCACCAATAGCAGATATTCCAATAAAATATATCATCTGAACTACTTTGTCTTCATCTGTTTCTAGAAATAGTCACCTCGGTCAGAGAGATTGAACATGGGAAATCTCCAAAGATGAATTGTTCTAGGAAGCTGCATGTAAAAGGCCATGTGAGGAGTTCTGATTGGAATCTTAGAGTGCAATCCTCTGCCATTAAATTCAATGAAAGTTTTGCCAATGACTTCAGTAAGTGTAGGATTGTGCCTTTAGTTTTGCTGCCTTAACTACTGTGGGTGCTTCCCAATAAACACTGAGAGACCAGGATCTTTTTTATATGAGGTATTGTCATCATTCAACAGTGTCATTGCTCTCAGATCTGAATATTAAAAAAAAGAAATTGACATGATTCTTTGGGAAACAGAAACAGTTTCTACAATGAAGCTGTCAAGTGCCTGGGATTTTTCATTACTATGAGGGAGTATGAAAGATAGGGAAGAAAGGCAAGGAAGTCAGGTGATCAGAAACACATTTATGGGTATAGGACAACAGAAAGGACAGATCTGGAACGAGGAGGGAATGGGAACAGACAGAAAGAGCTGAGGAATTATTTTTAGCAGGTATAACAACGTACTCCAAATGAAAACAAACCAAAGCTATAATTACATCCTGAGGACCTGCTGACAAACCAACCACCCTAGCACCACTCCCCTGGTTATGTCATCACTAGACTCCAATTCAAATTACTGCTTTCTATGCAACTGAAATGCATTTTACACCATATTACAAGAGTGGATTTGGAGTATTTGGAATTACTTTATGTTACACAATATGGATCATTGTACAAATGCAATGTAATGGAGTAAGACAGAATACAGGATTTTTAAAAAGAAAAAAATCCCCCCAATAATCTCAGTGTAAAGGCGCTTCTGAGTAGGTGCCGTCAGTAGCTCTCTGCTAGCTCAAGCAGCTGTCATGATGATACACTGAGGTGCTCAGTGTGGGGATGAGAGGGAGACAAGACAACTGCTTATATTAATAGGCATAGCTGTACAGACACTTAACACATGCACTGAACTCTACTATCATGTGCAGTCTCATTGAAATTCCAAAAGCATAGTTAGGTGCATACGTGTTTACAGGATCAAGGCCTTGGAGACACACACACACACACCCCTCCAAAAGTCCTGCTCCTGCATTATTTACTCTTGCAAACATTCCCACTAATTTTTCCTTTCAAGTCAGAGCGTAGGGTAGCCACTTTTCCTGCAGTATTTCACATAGCACAGAATGCAAGATGCAGGGCAGGTGGTTAGTCTAATCCAGGGGTGTTCAAAGTTGCCAATGCCAGGAGCCACATACCAAAATCTTCACATGACTGAGAGTCTGACTGAGAGTCACAAGAGACGCACGCACACTCACGTGAACACACCCTTCCTGTTTTGGGATTGGCTGGCAGAGTCAATGCTCTAAAGTCCTAGCTGTTGAAGGTCTGAGGAGCAGCTGTACTTCAGCTACTGAGGCTCGGGGTGCAACGAAGGAATATAAAGGAACCTTACGCAACATGGGACCCAGGACCAGCCCTGGAATGAGAGCCACACTTGAACGGTCTATGGATGAAAACCTATGGGTGAAAACAAACATGCACGTAACTCAGCTTTAACATTTCTTATGCATGTTGTAGGGCTGTATTGGCACCCTATGCAGCCCTGTAACGTGCATAAGAAATGTCAGAGTGATGTTAAGGTGCATGTCTGTTTTCTCCCTTTGGCTCTCAAACCACAGTTTTGACACCCTGGTCTAATCAAATGTCATCCCCAATATACGCATGTTCAGAATTAAAATTGATGGCACGCTTGCTGTGAGTGTCCTACTGGCATAAGCCTTAATACAGCACTTGCATGATGCTTTATGGCAGGAAAACAGGTTTTTTGTAAGTGTCGCAAAAAAAAGACTGGTCAGCTGACCAGTCTCAAAGGAAAGAAAGAAGTTGTTGGAGGTAAACAAGTTTAGATATAGTTATTGTTGCAGAATTATACATCCATAGCTGAAAAAAAGTAAAACAAAGTCAGAAAGAAGATCCCGATCCTAACTCCTCAGCACTGCCTCCTTTATTAGTGCATACATCAAACTACCAATGCTTTGGGGAAGCTGCTGTTTCCCAAACTAAATGCTGTGCTTTCTTTGTCCATCAAGCTACTCTTAAGCAAGCCATAGCCCTCTAAATAAGACTGGGAACCAAAAGTCTGAGACCCAAAGAACCTGTGCATTTACAATGCTCATCCAATATCATTTTTATTTTATTAAAACATTTCTATCCTGCCCCTCTCGTCTGAGGCAACTTGGGGCAGCTCACATCCAATAAAGACAACAGTATAAAAATAAATACAAAAGTAAATAATACAAAATCATGTTAACAGCATAAAATCAAATCAAAGTGGTCTGTGCAAAAGCCCTCCCCACAACCTCTTAACCCATCCCCCCTGCCAAACGCCTGACGGAGGAGCCAGGTCTTACAACTTCGTCAGAAGGTGAGAAGATTCGGGTTGAGGCAGACCTCTGCTGGGAGAGCGTTCCAAAGCGATGGCACAGCCACTGAGAATGTCCGCCTACCTGTTCTGACCCGCCAAAATAGAAGGCGCACTCAGACAAGTGCAGGAGCCGCCCAGGGGGCGAGGCGATTCTTCAAATAAGCAAAGCCCAGGACGTTTAGGGCCTCAAAAGTCAAAACCAGCACCTTGAATCGAGCCCTGAGGACAATAGGCAGCCAGTGCAGATCCCCGAGCACTGGTGTAAGGTGCTCCCTGCAACCCGTTCCCGTAAGGAGATGGACCGCAGCATTCTGAGCCAGCTACAGCTTTTGAACCATCACCAGGGAGAACCCACGTAGAACGCACTGCAAGAGCCTAGTCTCGAGGTGACAAATGCATGGATAAGGGTGGTGAGGTCTGAATCTGAGACACATGGGCAAAGTCTTCTCACCAGATGTAATTGGCAAGAGACACCCCTGGCCACAGTCAACACCTGGGAATCCAGCATAGCTGGGAATCCGAGAGCACCCCCAGGCTCTGCACAGATGGAACCAGTGGAGGGCAAACACCTCCCAATAACAGGAGTATTCCTCTCCCCGAGATCACCAACCTCACCCACCAACTTCACCTCCATCTTATCAGGATTGCGTTTCAATCAACTTCACCTCATCCAGTCCCCCACAGCAGCTAGACACTGGGACAGCAAGGAGATGGCAGGGCCTGGTTCAGATGAAAAGGATAAGCACAGCTGGGTGTCAGCCACATATTGATGGGAACGTCCTCCCCAGCTGCGCATGACCTCCCCGAGCGGCTTCATGTACACATTGAACAAGAGAGGGGACAGAATGAAACCCAGTGGGACCCCAAACAGGAGAGCTCCATGGGGACAAAATACAGTCCCCTAGGACCACCCGCTGTGATCTCCCACTGAGATAAGAATGGAACCACTGTAAAACAGTTCCATACATTCCAGTCAGGTCCCACAGGTGTGTCACCAACATCTCATGAGTCAAAGCTGCAGATAGAACCAGTACTAGTAGGGTCATATGACCCCTATCCAGCTCTACTAGGAAGTCGTCGACCAAAGCCACCAACGCCATCTCTGTGCCATAAGCTGGGTGAAAGTCGGACTGCACGGGATTGAGAAAACTGATGCGGTCCAGATGTGCCAGCAGCTGCCAGGCCACCACACATTCAGTAACCTTCCCTAAAAGGGGAAGGTTAGAGACAGGCCAGTAAGCATCCACATCGAGAGATGGTTTCTTGAGGAGGGGCCGGACCACAGTCTCCGTAAGTCAGTCTGGCACCCTCTCCTCTCAAAGGGAGATGTTAACTACCCTGGCTAGCACCGGCCCCAATTTCTCCCTGGAGGCCTTAACCAACCAGGATGGGCATGGATCTAATTTGAAAGTTGTGGCCTGAACAAACCCCAGGACACTGGCTGCCTCAGCAGGTGTCACCAATTGAAATTCATCCCACAAAACCTGATCAGACGGGGCATTCCTAGCCCCTGGCTCTGCCACTGCATCTGAAAAGAAGGAGTCAAAGTTGAGCTCAATGTGAGCGATTTTATCCGTAAAGTACGTTAGACACATGTCACAGAGGGCCTTGGACGAATCCGGTTCCAGGCGGAGACAGAGAGGACTGACCAAGCCCTTCACCACCCGGAACAGCTCCACCGGAGGCGACTGAGCCAATGCTATGAGGGAAGCAAAGAACCATTTCTTTGCTACAGAACTACAGACTGTTGGCAGATCGGGCCTCAAGTTTGGAAAGAATGTGCCCTGTGTACATGTGGCCTAGAAATGGAATGATACATGCTGCCCCTTGCTATTCACAGAACCAGCAGAGTAAATAGTCCAGACAAGAACTGCAATAAAAGCATTCCCTCCCCCACCCACACAGGTAGATCTGGCTCTTGCAAAATGTGGGCGTAACTACAGTACAAGCATAATAAATGAAAAATTGCATTTTAAATTGAGTAAAACACACTGCCATCGCTTCCTGAACTGGAAATAAAAAGTTGCACAATACAGCAAGGACACAGATCCAACCTAGTTAGCAAAGCTATCATTAAAGTGCCCTGCTCTGCTGCAGTAACTACAAGATTATCTTTAATTAATTTGCTTCTGCTCATCGGTAATTTTGCATTGCTTCCAATTCTCTCTTCCTCCATGTCTTTTAAAAACAAATTCATTTAGAGTAAGCTGTTCCAGTTAATGAGGTAAACATTTGGCTCCTCTAGATCCCTGGAGAATCACCCATAAAAGTTAGGACATAATGATCCTTGTTTTGAGACTTGGGAAATATGAAGTGGTTACAAGGAAAGAACTCTAAGTGAACTAAGATTAAGCTAAAGCTCTGCAGCAGGAGTATGGGAAATGAGCTAGGAGACTTTAGCCATCCCCCTTTCCAACCTCTGTGATAAGAAACCAAATAAAGTGTGATAAAATGGTCAGAGAAAACTTAAACCGAACTTCAAAATGGTAACACTGCTCTTCCTGTCTTCAGAGCTGCAGGATAGTTAAACAGCAAGGCGTAAGCCTGTGCAATCATTTCTCAGAAATGTTAACCATCCAAGCAAAAGTGACGCAAGACCCCAAGCATACACTTTTTCCATCCAGGATCAACATCCCACACACAAACATTTCCGATGCCCAAGATCCTCTACAACCGGTCACTCGAAGTAAAAGGTCTTCAAACCCACTGGCACCTCACATAAAGGGGCTGCTGTGCTTACAAATGCAACAGAGTCAGAGGGGGCCCGATTACAGCATGGTTCTTGCTTGTAGTGTACACTGGAATGTAGCCTAGTTCAGGGATTTTAGATTGGTTCAGGAACACAGTTTGAGAAAGAAAAATGGTTCTGTGGTTAAGGCACTAGTTCAGAAGTCAAGTCAACAGATCTGGAATCTATTACTGGCTCTGCCACAAATTTCCTGCATGGCCTTAGGCAAATCACTTAATTTCTGCATTTTGGTTTTACTGTCTGCAAAACAGGGTATAATTCTATACTTGGCTAAATTCATTAATGCCATAGAAATATTCAGAACCTTTTCTCTTCCCTAGGCCACTTTGAAAATTAGGATGAGCTCCATGGGCAATATAGGAGTTGGGGTCAGAAGTGCTTAACAGATGTGCACAAGATGCAGGAAAGAAAGGAAGGGTCCAGAATGGATATATGCCAAGGATGGGAAACCTTTTCCCTCCCTGGGGCCACATTGAAAATTAGCACAAGCTCTGAGGGCTGTATAGAATTTGGGAGTGGGGTGCTTAAGAGGTATACTCATCAAAACGAGGACCCAGCTCATGGGTCTGTGCGATGAACCTGTCCCCTACCCTCGTGTGTATGCCCTCATCTCCGCTCCCTTCTCCTTATCTCACTCTGTCAGTGCTTGAGGATAGAGACTAGATCCATGGGGCCAGAAATGGAAAGGGGCCAAATAATAACCAGCACGGCCCAGATCTGGAAACCAGGTTGGAGGTTCCCCACCCCTGCCCCACAACATCATCTGTCATAGGGGAAGAAATACACATAAATTGTTCCCATGCACCTTACAAACTGGAATCAAATTGTAACCAGATGAGAGCACAGCCAAGTTTTACAATCAGGTTCTCTCACTCTGTTCCATTTGCAGCGTAGATGGGCCCTAAAGGAATTTGGAAGCAACGGAAAGGAAGGGTCTACTGTCCCTCAATACCACTCCACTGAGCAAAGTGATCATAGAGGGCTTATGAAGGAGGGCAGTTAAGGCGCAATCACGAGTGATGTTGTTGTTTAATTTACTAAATGCAAATGCCAGTCTATGACCTGATTAAAGTCAATAACAGCTTGCAGAACTGGCATGCTAGTCTGAGGCATATCTGTGTCACACAGATTGCAGGAGGTGGCAATGCAGGAATACTAAACTCTGCATTCCCAGTAGCATGCATGCAACCCACCCTGCAGTCATGCCAGCATGTTCTAAGGAACACTTCACTCCCTCTCTAGAGCCCACCAGCCATGCCCACCACCTCTCAGTCTCAGGCCAATACACACTTGTTTGTAAACAAGCAACCTCCTCCCTTCCACTTTCACACCGCCCTCTCTCTCCTGTGTTGAGAACAAACACCTTCCTTCAAGCAGCCCTGAGATGCCCCCAGTTCAGTCTCACAGGACATGGGGAGTACTCTCAGGGCCCCAGACAACAGCAGCACAGCTCCCTGCCTACCCCCGGCATACCTTCTCCAGACAGCAGAGAAACCTTCCACCAAACAGAGAGAACGTGGCATGGGATGAGGCTCTGAAGGAAAGGGGATGGAGGATCATCCAAGCAGTAAGAAGATCACTGTGATGGAGGGTGCACAGGAGGAGCCAGGGGCATGGAGGGAGAGGCAGCTAGAGTGGAATTGAGGAGGGGAGGAGATGGAGACTGAGAATCATCCACAAGTGGAAATCTGGGGATTTGGGGTCAGGAAGAAGAGGGGGGATTCTGTACATGGTAAGATGGAGGCAGGGGAGGACCCCCTTTGTGTGCAGTAGGATGGGGTGCAACTGCTGTGGAGAATGGGTCCGGATAGAATGAGGTGGTACAGAGGGAGGGGCAGAAGCCGATGGGGTCCAGAGGTGGAGTCAGATCAGAGGGGGGAGGTGTGGGGGAACGGGGTGGGCTGGAGGGCATGGGGAGCAGGAACCGGAGGAATGTGGAAGCTGGGGGGACAGAGCCCCATGGGGAAGACTGGGGGCTAGCGGAGGCAGGGCAGGAGTCACGGAGGGGAGGGGCAGAGCCCCGCTGCATGGAGAGAGATGGGGGGCATGAACCGAGGTAGGATGGAGGGGACGGAGATGGAACCCGACGCACGGGGTGGGCAGGGGGGCAGGAACAGGGCGGGAAGCAGGAGCAGAGCGGGCGGGAAGAAGCCGGGACAAACTGGTGACTGGCCCCCGATCGCTCGCGCAGGGCAGCCCCATCATCCCGGTGTCCAGGACTCACCTCGCAGGAGCTCCGGCAGTGCGCACTTCGACTGCGGAGGCCCCGGCTCCGGGTCCGGCTGAGGAGCTGGCGGAGGAGGAAGAGAGGCTCAGAGCGGCTGCCGGGCGAACGCAACAGACTCAATGTACTGGGGAGGGGGTGGACCCAATCGAATCAATATGCAAAGGGGGGGGTGTTGATCGGGAGGGCGGAGGGTAAGGAAAGCAGCGCGGGCGGGCGCGACACACTCAAAGATCAGCGAGAATCAAGAATAATATTCGTGAGAGAAGGGGGAGGGGGAAGAGAAGAGGGGGTGACGTAACCTGAGCCAGGCCTGGGCGCATGCGCTGTGATGGCCCCAGTGTGGCTGGTAATGTAACTAGAGGGCTTTTCCCCCTGGTGGTAGGCTGGCCTCTTACTCCCCTTGCTTTAGTGTCCAGTTTCCTCCCTTTTCTTCTCTTTTCCTTCACCCCCTTCCCTTTCTTTCCCAGTTTCTTCTCCCGCTTCTTCCACACTTCTTTCCTTCTCCCTCTTTTTTACACCCAAGACAGATCAATGCAGCTGCCCCCCTTTCAGCCGCCGGCCCCTTTGTTAGCACGGTGCAGCCAATACAGACAATTGCTTTAACTCGAGCCCGTCTCTCTGCAGCACCGCTCCGTCCTCACTGGCCCTGCATGCCCGGCTGAAAACTGACGCCACCTCCTTGTCACCCCAAAGATGGCTGAGCAGCATTTGGAGACGGGCTCGCTGAATTCTGCTAGTCCACTCCTAATAGGAACTGATTGGTGTCCCAACTGCTATGGGGCTGATGAAGGCCAGCAGGAAGCACTGACCCCCAAGCCAAAACGTTTCCAAGAGAGCAACAAGGCCTTCTCACCAAATAAAGTCCCCCAAGCTGATAGACAGGATATGAAGAAATATAATCAACCAGGGTGTTGGATGCAACGTTAGAGGATCCCGCCATACCTGCCCTAAAAGAAATTGGACTAGTGGCAAATTTGAAGGAGAAAGAGGGGGAGGGGCTGAGAAATAGAGGGGGCACATCCCCATTCATCCTGTGAGTATTTGCCCCTATAAGTAGGGCACTCATGCTACGAGAATAGGTGTGGTGGAACAGAATGATCCTAATCCTGTATCTGTGGCAATGAGACGATGTACTCCTGGAGATAAAACTTTGCAAGCATAGGATCTGTTTCCCATCCTGTAAACCACTTTGAAACCCCCCATGCCAAATACAGCTACCTCATCCCCCCCTCCACCCCCGTTCCCCAGCCTGATCTTCCAACTGCAGAGCTTCCATGGGGGGTGGGGATCAGTAAGATCCCTCTTTTCATCAACCCCATCTTCAGGCAATGTGGGACACTATTTACATAAAATTTGCATATGTCAATTCATCTACAATTATTCAGCTTTAAAACAAACCATTGCCTAACTGAAGCTGGAATGAAAAAACAAACCCTTTTTTCCTTTTTTAAAAAATATTAAAAACTAGAAGAAATCACACATCCATATAATAACCTCTTAATACCCTAGATTAGTACCTTTGCGGTTCCAGCCTGTGCTTCGCTCCCACCACCACCATCCCTCAGTCTTCCCATGGACAGTAAAGTTTTCTACACATACCAAACACTTATTTTCCTGTGTAGACTCTAATAAATTTAATTGTGTGGATTCTCTCATAGCCCAGTTCAATGAAGGTGGGCTTATATATATATATATAATATATATATTGTTATATATATATAACAATATATATATTGTTTTAAAAATGAAAGAAAACCCATTCCAAGGAACAGATTTACATATCAACCTACCCTTGACCTACCTACCTATCTTTAATCTACCATCCACCTTTTCCAGGTTCTACTTCTAAAACAACAGGAGAAAGTGCTGTCTACTGCTTTTAATTCATCCACTAGAGAAGAACTCTGCATATTGCTGAATAAGTTAGATGGCTGTTTGTAAGGATTCCACAGCCACAGTAGCTGGGTATCTAAGATTTGTAACTATCATGCCAGGGGTGCCGGATTATAGTCTGACTGGCACCCTTGTGATTTCTCTCTGTCAACTTGTTTAAAGAAAATTGAAAGAGTAGCTCCTAGTTCCTCAGTTTAGAGTGTAGAAATGTAAAAGGTTTCGCAGCACAGTCAGGTTCAAGCTCACAACATCCTGTGCCACTTTGGGGCATATTCCCCAAGGCAATGTCAAAATCTCTTTCCCCAGTGCGGGTGGGTGTTCTGCAGTAGAGCCATGCTGCAGCCATGTATTCCACACACACATCCCCATCAACTTGCTCATTTAAAAACGCCTTGTATATGAGACCAGAAGTGAGTGGACTTCTGCTGCTGTCCTAGAGGGCCCCAATTAGCCACACAACGCCAAGCACTTTCCACCACCAAGTGCTGTCCTGAAAAGTGGTTTGCCCAAGAGCCTGTGTTCACTGTTGCTGCTAATGATCACATTCTCTCTCTCCTCTGGGGCAGCTTCATAGACCTGGGAGCCCAGAAAAGATCCAGATGTGTTTTACTGCTTGCTATTACTCAAAGCTCTCTGTCTAATCTGTCTCAGTCAGTATCTTATTAGAAGCCCTGAGAGCCCCAGAAAGACTAAAAAAATTTCAGTATCTTTCAACCATCTGGCAGCTGGGAGATAAAACTTAAGCTCTCAGGGGGGTGAACAGGAGAAGTAATGCAAATATGTTACTCTCCTGATCAGTATGGGAGACTTGGCAGGTCTTCAACCGTTTAGAATTCAAGACCTATTGTTCTACAAATCACGGAGGATTCCACAAACATGGCTGCCTACAGACTCTGGGTGCAATTCTGCTGTGGTAGGCTGGTCTAGGGCAGTAGGTTTCTGCTCCCCTCTTCTCAGATCAAGGCCCCAGTTAGCACACCACTCTAAGCACTTCTTGCCACCAAATACTGCCCTGAAAAGAGATTTGCCCATGAGCCTGTGAAGAGGCTTGACAGAGTACTATAGAAGGCACTGGAGGCCTTGTGAGTGGCTTCCTTCCTAGGAACCTCAGTGAAAGGTTTATGGACCTGGGTATTTGGGGATGTCTATTGCACTGTAAATAAACCAGCACTCAGCCCAATGTTCACCTCTCCCTTGTCTCTCTTAGATTGTAAGCCCCTTGGGGTAGGAACCTGTCTGTAGCTATTGAGTGTACAATGCCAGATACACTGCTGATGCTATATAAATAAAATAATAATTATAATATAATATAATTTTTGCTTGTCTTTTTTATTGGTTTCTTAGTCTTGTTACATTTAAATGTTTGAAATATTAATAAATTTCCCCCCCTAACATCTTTGTTCCAAATTATTCCCCCCACCCACCCACCATATGAACAGGGAAAAAGCNCTATCATTCTGACTTTGCCTGGGGAAGATATGGCCCAAAAGCTTGCATACTCTCACTAGCAGAAGTTGGTCCAAAAAAAGAGACTGGGTGCCAAATGCCCACCATTAAAGTCAATGTCAAAACTCCCATTGACTTTAATGATGGAGGATTGAACTCATTATCTTATTTTGTCTCTATCTCTGACATTTGGGACAATGCAGCAACCACACTCTCTCAATAGACTAAACAAAATAGGTGCCTAACTGTTTGATCAAGTCCCGTTGGACCCCTACCACTTTTTAAATGTATCTAACTAGTCTGAAAAATAACATGCTTGTATCTGTAATTATATTGAAATTTTCTAAGAAAATAAGCCTGGGGGAATAGGGAAAACTGATTTTGATTTATCATTCTTTGTTTTGTTTTTTTGCCAAAACCTCATTAAGCTTTCAAAATTTACACCCAAGTTTTGAAAGTGGCATTTCGTTTTTGAAATTTGTAATTTTTGATCGTAAATGTGTGTGGTGGGGGGACTACGTCAGGAGGAAACAAACTTTTGGTGACATTGGCAACAGTGTCCGAAGCATCAGCTGTACTGTACAGTTCCAGCCAGGTTGCTTCTGGAGATGGGTGTGTATAAGGATACTTTGTGCATCTGCAGTGTCCCATTTCAGGATGACCTCCCAGCAAGATGACAATTTGCACACACACCCTTATTTGGGGGCCTATTAATCAGGCCAGGGAAAGTCTTTCCCTGGTTTCAGTGGCCTTTGGAATTCAAGTCCTTTGTGTCCAATTGCCACTAACTGCCTTTACAGGAGGAATCAAATTCAACCCTGCCATTTTGGGGGCTGAACTTAATTGTGTGTGTCTTTGGGCAAATAAATTGAAAGTAAGATCAAGGCTCTGACGTTTCAAGTGCTTTGACCGCGGTCCACAAACTACTTACACGGGAGTAGTCCAGACTACAAAAAAAGTAGTTTGTGAATCGTGGCCTTTGTTTTGGGCATCCGATCCCTTCAATAGTCCTGTTCTACTCCTTCCCACGCCTCTCACACGCCCCACTCCGTCCAATCCGGCTTGCCCTTGCCCAGAACAAGCCACACCAACAGAACCCTCCTTGGGTTTCTGATCTGAAGCATGTGATTGATGATTGGGGCATGACAACCCCCCGGGAATAGCAGCCGGGTTAGTTTCAGACTTTCAGTTTCACAGTCCGGGAATGTACCTCGTGAGGAATCATCACGGGCTCCGCTTTCTTTCTCCCGGTGTTGTTATTTGCTGAATCACCTTTTCCGTAATCGTCTGGGGCTCTTTGTTGAGCCATTGAAGGAAATCAGAGCCCCTGCAAAGTCAGCTGAGAGAGACAGGAAACTGCCCTTTGCCAGGCTTCCTCCAGCTGCGGTTTGAAATGCTTGCTTATCTCCTTCCCTGTAAAGGGCTGGGGGGGAGGGATTGACAGAGCACTCGAGTCGGGAAAGCCTCCTACCCTCGGCGGGGATTCCCTCTGACTGGCCACAGAGCTAGGAGAGGGAGAGGAAGGTGTCACTGACGAGAAGCAATCGCTCAGCGCTGGCTTGTGGTTTCTTTCTCTCTCCTCAGAGCGATGCGGAAGTAGCAGCAACGCTGCTTCAGCTCTCAGCCTCCCTCCCCGCAGTTTTTCCTGACAGACAGGATTGCAGAGCTGACATCTACAGACAGCAGATCCGCAGCAGACAGGGAAACCACTGAAGCATCAGCTTCCTGCAGGAGGAATGGCAGCAGTGTCAAGGAGTGGACAGGAGCCAGAAGTAGGGTTGCCAACCTATACATATTTTAAAGGAACACTTATTAAAATATACAAGCTGCAGGGCTGCATTGATGCCTAAGGTCACAGAAATATACACAAAGAATACTGCTCTCTCAAAGGCTCCAAGGGCTGGACTCCTGTGTATTTTTGTACCCCACAAAACACAGCATGCAAAAACAGCTTAAGGCACCAGTGCAGGCCCTGCAACATGTATTTTTCATAAGTGTTCCTTTAAAATGTGCATAGGTGGCAACCCTAAGCCAGAGTCACAGTCCCCTCAGCTCTTCTGCCCTCCCTGCCCTGGTTCTGGGCTCCCCTCTGACTACCGACAGGCACAGGGAAGAAGAGGAAAGCAGCAGCACAAATTTACCTTCTGCCTAATTGGCAAGGGAGCAGAAGGAAGAAGAGGTGGGGTTAGGCCTGAGGTCCCAGTCCTCCTCCCCTACATGTGGGCCTGACTAAAAGGGATGGGGAAAATCTTCTTTGGGCAAACAATTCAGTAACTGCTCAATTCAAGGTTTCTAAATGCAGCTGGCAGTAGGCACTGTCACAAACAGGATGCTGGACCACTTGTCTGAGTCAGTCTGCAAATTCTTATGTTCCTGTTCCCTCCACACACACATGCCCCCCACCCCCCAAGAAGATATCCAGCAGAGTTAACTTCTGGAGGGCATGAAGTCTGAATGCTGTGTTTTGCAGGGAGCAGAGAGGTACAAATATAGGAATCCAGCCCTTGGAGCCTTTGAGAGAGCAGCATTCTTTGTGTATATTTCCATGACCCACCTCGCCTCAAAAACCAAACAGGAGGCAGAGTCAGAAGACAGTATGATCATCCCATGCTCATCCCACAAAACAAGCCACACCACAAGCAGTGGTGGTCATTTCAGGCCTACCGGCTGTGATAGTACCCCTCTAAACACGGGCAGGACAGGAGTTTGGGAATTAATTCCCAGGATGGTGGGGAAGTCAGTGGAACATTGCTGTAGACCTCAGGCCTTACTCACCACTTCCTTGCACGCGGTTTAGCCAGAGACACCTGTGTAAAGTTTGTGGAGGTGGCCAGTGGACACTGGGCTCCATGGAGAGAAAGTCTCGATTGACTAGTGTTTGCAGTACACCTCTTTTGCACAGACGGAAATGATGACATAAGATGCAAGAGGCATCAAGAAGCCTCTCTTCTCCAGATGTCACTCCTATCCTTAATCTCAACCACTTTAATTTCAGGGGGCAGAGGTTGGGAGTGGGGAGGGTCAAGAGGCCAGAGTTTTCCCAGGCCAGACCTGTAGCTAAAACACTGGCATGGGGAGTGGGGGGGGAGGCAGACTACACAACAAGGGTGGGGGGACAATTGTGCTTACCTTCAAAAGTTCATAGATTTGGTTAAAAATGCATTCACAGTCAGAAGACTTTAAAAGAACTTTTGTATTTGTCTTAAAACTCTGCATTTTCAAAGATTTCTACAGGAAGGAAAATTACAAGCCAGGCAGTGCTCCCTATGCACACACATACACACACACCCTTGGTTACGAGTTTGTCCCTCACTTTGAGCTATTATTACTCCAACAATCTGTCTGTTTGGTGCCTCCTAGGATAGAAAAGCCTCCCACCCTTCTCATGCTCCTCTCCCTCTTTCCACAAGCCTTTCTGTGCGGTGACCCTGCCCTCCTTTCCCCAAGCTGGTATGCGTGTCCCCCCACTAAGCCAGGATCATGCCACTGTGTCACATTTCTGTAACACCCCATGCACTTACAGTGCTCTATAAATATTGAATCTCATTGCACCAACCCTGCTTCAGTGTGCTTCATTCAGACAAAGCCAGTTTGGCTGGCAGCCCTAGCCCAGAGCTTCTTTCTCACCTCTCCACTCTGTTCAGGCAAGAGCATCCTGCGGAAGCCTTTTGACTCTAGACAAACCATGTTGCTCTGGGCTTTGGGTTTTTAATGAGTTCAGAAGAGCTATGGGGGAGGGGCATTTTGCAATGTTATTGAGCAGCAGGGACGCCTTGCCAGCAGAAAAAACTTTTTGTCTGAGGGGCTGGGGGTAGGAGGGGAGAGAGAGAAAGACACAGAGTCCTCTCTGCTCATTTAGGAATTATTTAGCTGAATGTGCAGCTCTCAGATCTCTGGGGTTGGCCAAGTGGGATCCTGGGCTCCTTAAGAAAGCTTTGCGCTGTCCAAACAAACACTCAGGGAATCTGCAGACATTGTTTATTGATGTATCTGTCTGTAGCCCAGTGCTGGAGCTGGCAGAACTGTCCTGGGTTAAAGGCACAACAACACTGACAGGATCCAGCGATGACACAGAAGCTGGCACAAGGATGATGGTCAAACCGCATATGTTTCCACAGTCCATCTGCTTTCCCCTCCTGGGGGCCTCCGAGGAGGGCTACATAGGAGTTGGGAGCAGCAGGGGTGCTAAAGGAGTGTGCCAGGGGCACAGCTACCATGGAATGAGGGAGCTCCGTTGAGGGAGACCCTCTGCAAATGACCTGAGCATCACTAGGACATTTTCAGAATGGGCAGAGGAGGGAGCAGGGTCAACACCGTTCCCAGTCACTCTGAAAATCTTCTAGCAGTGCTCAGACCACTTGCAAAGCAGGACGTTTGCAGAGTGGTCAGGGGTGGGGAGTGCTGGCCCTGCTGACTCCTAAAACATCCTTCCTGGTGGGGTTGCTGCCTCTCCAGGGGCCTCAATGGGAACCAGGGCAGCATCACAACCTTTTTGGGAATGGGTGGGTGGAGAAGCTGGCTGGGAGCCCCCTTGGTAGAGCCACCACTTAGGAAGATCCTGCCCCCATAATTGATTCAGGAACCCAGGCCTTGCTATGCCCTGACTGGAGTGGGTTCAGGTGTGCTTGACACTCCTTTGTTTTTATCACACATTTACAAGGCTAGAGGGATCCTGCGTGGTTCAATGAGTAGGGAACTAGTGTTAGAGCTGGGAGTTCTGAGTTCAAATCCTGACCTTGGTAGGTGGCCATAGACAAGCTGCTGTCATTCAGTCTCAGTTCCCCATCTGTAAAATAGGTGCTAATGCCAGGCATGGTCAGTGTCAAGAGATGGCACCTATGAGTGCCTGACCTCTGTAGATCAGACATGGATGGCTCCAAAAGCAGATTATGGTGTGATGTCCTGACACAGAGCACAACAAGCTGCCAGCTACAGATTCCTGAATGCAATGGCTTGGGTTCCTCCATACAGGGGTGTAGCTAGGTTGCAGAATGTGCCCTGGTGCAGAAGATGGAATGCTCCACTGCCATCACCAATCAGTAGGGGTGGAACACCAGGGAGAATACCAGATTTACCGGTATCGGATCTCCCCGGTACCAGATTTACCGATATCGGCATATTGGATCTTTAACATTGGGCGTTTTACCGGGTTTTTTTACATTGAGGCCGTTTATTTCAATGGCCACAATGTAAAAAAATAAATGGTAAAGCGCCCAATGTTAAAGAACCGGTATGCCGGTACAGGTAATATCGGATTAATCTGATACACCCAATTATTGGGTGTATCTGATTTATCCGATACCTATATTTCCACCCTTCCCTTGTGCCTGGTTTGGAGGCTGCAGCTAGTGCAGAATGCGGCGGCCCGTCTCCTTTCGGGGACGGGTCGCCGGGAGCACATAACACCTGTGCTCCGGGCTCTGCACTGGTTGCCATCTAGATGTGTATAAGAGACAGGTTTCTGACTCCTTACACACCAAAGGCATGGCACTGTGTAGCCAAAAGCTTTGCATATCCTCACTAGCAGAAGTTGGTCCAAAAAAAGAGACTGGGTGCCAAATGCCCACCATTAAAGTCAATGTCAAAACTCCCATTGACTTTAATGATGGAGGATTGAACTCATTATCTTATTTTGTCTCTATCTCTGACATTTGGNTTGGAGGTCCCCCGCGTTAAGCGGGGGGCCACAATGGAGAGGGCATTCTTGGTGGCTGGGCCGCGTCTCTGCAACTCCCTACTGGAGGAGGCCCGCCTGGCCCCAAGCCTGTTGGTATTTCGGCGAAGATGCAAGACCTGGCTGTTCGCCCGGGCCTTTGGGGAGGGGGGTGGGTAGTTGATTTTTATCTCCCCTATCCTAATTGGTTTTATATCCCAGGCCCTGTTTCTTTTTAATATTTTTGGAATGGTATTTTATGTGTTTTAGACGGTTTTATATTGTTGTTTTATGATTGGAAGCCGCCCCGAGCTGTGTTCAGGAGGGGCGGGGTACAAATGCAATAAATAAAATAAAATAAATATAAATAATAATACCAATCAGCATGGGTTGCAGCTGCCCCAGGGAGCATGGGCTCCTCAGGCTGATGGATCCTGGTGCAGCTGCACTCCCTGTTCTCCTATTATAGCTATGACCTTGCCTCCATATCTAAAAAAAACCATTGCTCTGTTCCATTGCTATCCCTAAGGTCAGCTGGGGTGTCCTTTTGTAAGTTCCATCACTGCACTAAGCCTGTATGTCAAGGGCACACAGAGAGTCGAGACATTCTCAATGACTGCTCCACAGCTCTGAAACTCCCTCCCTCTAGAGGTCCACCAGAGCATGAGCATTTTCCAAAGGCAGTGCCTTTGGCCAGGTCTTTAGCAGGTGGGGATAGGGTTTAGGGAGTGGTTTAAACAAGAATTTTATATAGCTGCTGCATGTTTTATTTGTGTGTATATATGTCTATTTTATTATGTAAACTGCCCTAAGCCTTTGGGGAGGACGGGCTAATAGGGTTGCCATCTTTGGTTGTTTTTTACCTGACACTTCAATTTTGGCCTATAGGAGTGTCAAGTAAAAAAACACCACAGGTGGCAACCCTAAGGGATAAAAATTCCAAACAATTATAGGAAGGAACCTTGCCACTACCCAGAGCTCAGCATGCCACCTTCTCCCTGTCCAGGCCTTCTTGCTCTGTTGCTTTCCAGAGTAGAGCATGCCACCAACACAGCCTCTCCTCACCCTCTGCTGCCACCTAGAGCACAGTGTGCCCTTCCTGCTCTGCCACAAATCAGAGCTCTCCCTGTGGAAGAAAACCAGAGAGACCACTGCAGTATCAGACATCCTGGAATCCAGACAGGATTGATACCTCCTGCTGGGTCTCAACATGTAACGATGCTTCCTCCATATCAATGTCTGTTG
Organism: Sphenodon punctatus; assembly: GCA_003113815.1. Classification (NCBI taxonomy): domain Eukaryota; kingdom Metazoa; phylum Chordata; class Lepidosauria; order Sphenodontia; family Sphenodontidae; genus Sphenodon; species Sphenodon punctatus. The sequence continues at coordinate 1,965,593 of QEPC01001209.1, forward strand.
CTGTTTAATGATTGAATCAGGGGAGAACACCATGTCTGTGGTTAGTCTGTGCACAACCAGGCTGATTCTTCACATTCTCTCCCCAGTGTAATTGAATAATTGCAGAGAGGATTTTCTTGCTCAGACTGTGCTTGTCAGGAGTCCATTGTGAATATAAATCCCCATATGGGCTTTACTTCAGAAGCCAGACCAAGTTTGGCTTTAAGGCAAGGCAGGAAAGATGGCTGCCCGGTTGCCCACCTGTCTGACTTACTAGTCTTGTCATGGTGACGTCAGCTACTTGCTTGTCCCGCTACCATGCTCCTGTCTCTTATACACATCTAGATGTGTATAAGAGACAGCCCCCATACAGTGTGTGGTCCTGGCTGTCATGCTTGTCCAAATGGAGTGGAGGAGAGGGAAGAAGAAGGCTCTGCAGGGCACAGTCAGCAACCACATTGGGTATGGGAAGCAGACATGCTGTACACATACAGTACAGGTGTCCCTGCCCCCCCCCCCCCCCCCCCCCCGTAGCGGGGGCATAAAGCCCCAGGGACAGCGGCGGAGCCGCAGGCCGCCCCCAATTACGACTGCCACCTACGACTCCTCAGAGCCTACATCCAAGAAGGAAGCACATTCTGGTGGCACAAGCCATACACGAGCGAGAATGCAGTTTGCTCTAGTGCTCAAGCAGGCAATCACAACCTTGGTGTTCTCTTCCGGCATACCCCTGGGCAAATTACTCAACCTGCATCTCTGCATACCAAAAAATGATAGGAAGGAAACTCGGATAGGAGTTAGGAATAACAGAAATCATACTCTGCATCGGCTTGCCCATGTTATCACTAGCATATGGTGTGAGACTCTCCTCACCCCCCTTAGACATGCAGGATTTGGCTTTGGAAGTGTGGACCACGACTGATGAAAAGACTATGGTTCTTACGAGCTATGGTGGCAGCACCAGTTTCTATCAGGCCTGTTTACTGCTTGCCTGTAATGCAGAGCTTAAACTATGGGTTAGGATCATGGGGCCATCCATCTGCAGACAGAACCATGATCCTGATCGTTATTTGATATTCTTTGCACAGCTTTGCTGTTGTCCGGCATCGTGGGATTCTATTTAAGTCTCAAAGTGAGTCCCACAGAAGCTTGGGAACTGATGGTTTAATGTTAAAGTGAAGGGTTTCAGTTGAGTTTCCTGTTGAGTTTTGTGGTGCCTCAGACCACTGGTGTTGAGGAGGTGCTGTGAACTCAAGCAGGTCACATCAAAAGCTGACGTGAAAAAGCCCCTAAAAGCTGAAAAAGACAAGTGTTGAGCATCTGTAGCGTACATCCTGCAGCCTCTCACATGTGGGTCTCAGCAGGACCATTGTGGTCTGAGGCTAGCAATTCTACTATGAGAGCTTCCTGGCCAAAGCAGCGTGAGAACTGCAAAGCCCTATGCTCAGCCACCACTGCTTTTGACTTCTCCCACTGGGCATTTATTTTGTGGTGGTTAAATACAGGCTTCTAGCTAAGAGGGGAGCTGGGGGTGGAATGGGGATGCCCTCTTGTACATTTTTTTGCTGCTCCCCTCGCCTGAGAAATCTTTGGTTAAATATTTGTTATAATGAATAATCCCATATAATAAAATAAAATAATAAAATAAAACAAATACACAATAATCATAATTAACAATAATCATCTTCATTTTTATATAGGGCCCCCCTGCCATGGCACTTGGAGCACTTACATATAACACAAATTTTAATCCTCACAATAACTCTGTGGGGTATTTAAGAAAAACAATCCTTTTTGAAAAAAGGCTTCTGACTGAGAATGCATTTTTCACCGAGCACACAAACGTTTCGAGGTAAGCACAATTCTCCACCATCTCCCCATCCTTGGCATGCAGTCTACCCTCACCCTGTGCCAGTCTCCTAATTATGGTCCTGGTTAAGTGGCAAAGGACTCATAACTGTCACTTACACATGGGCCATCTTAAGTTCTAGCTAATGGATGCACACTCCTGCCCTCTAGCGACTAGAAGGTAAGATTGAGAGACGACTACTCACTGACCCCTCTCACTTTGGCTCAGGAAGCTGAGTTCTGTGCAGTGCTTAATTTGCAAGGTAAGATGTGCCGAGAAGTCCAAGCCTCCCTCAGAGGTCCCCAAACCTTAGATGCATGGAAGTTCAGAGGGGCTGGTGGAGTTGCCCTGCCAAGCACCACTACCCCTACCTCTATTCAGCCTACTACTCATTAGGTGGGAGGTGTTTGTGGGTTGAGGTTGGAGGTTTTTTTTTTGTTGAATTGAATGTTAGTGTTTTAATTGCATTTTATATTTTTGTGAGCTGCTCTGAGCCTTTGGGGAATGGCGGGGTAAAAAATGCCAATAAAATAAATAAATAAATAAATAAACAAAACAAACCAAAACAAACCAACAGATAAATAAATTAAATAAATACTTACCCAGTCCTTGCTCTGGGCCTTACTCAGATTGATGGAGTCTAGGGCTGCCGGCTGACACTGCCCACCAGCTGTTTGGCACTGCTGATCAGCCCATGCCCTCTCAGCGGAGAGGGTGGTGCTGAAGCTGGTGCTTCTGCATCCAGCTGTGGATGGAGTCTTGCAGAGTAGCAGCTGTGACCGGCTCTGCAAGAGGTGCCAGGGCTAGGGTTTTTAGCATGAAAAGAGGTGCTTGGCAGAGCAGCCCTGGGATGCTTTAGTCTTGCTTTTGAGAAAAGCAGGTTCTGCTGGTCGCCCACATGTGGTGTAAAGCTGATGGCTATGATTTCAAAAGCCTATTGAGGGTGCTTGCCCAAGTTACTGTGCCGGGAGAAACTAATGAGAAGCAAGCCCCTGGCAGGGAAAGTAACGTGAGGCTTTGAATGTAGGCGCGTGGTTAAAAGCATAATTTAACACGTCTCCCATTGTTTCTAATCATGAAAGGCAGGGCGCAAAATCCTACCCTGTCTTTCATGATTAACAACGGGAGACACGTTAAATGACGCTTTTAACCACCCACCACCCACCTTTAAAGCCTTGCATTACTTTCCCCTCTGGGAGTTTGCTTCTTGTTAGTTTTATCCACGCGGTAATGTGGGCAAGCAGCCTAATTCATTCAAGCATGGTCTATAAGGTGTTTTGCTCAGAAAAAGCCACTATGTGGGCATGGTTCTCTGGGGACATAATATTCCCTTTTGCAATTCACTCCGATAGTTTCATTCTGCTCAGGAGTGATCCTTATGTTAGCTCCCAAGTGAGTCATGGTCCTGAAGGCCAAAGGGGAAAACTATCTGGTCCCTGAACATATTGATTGTGAAATGATACATGGCAGTGATTCAATTGGCAGAATGGCAAGACAGAGTACAGGGAGGGTAGGGCATTTAGGGAGCAGGGCACGACCCTATCAGTGAATTTCTGGTTGCATCCCTGCATCAGCCCTGTAAGAAACATTTGACACCATGTTTTCAAATTATCCCAGGAAAAAAAGAACAAACACAAACGGATGTAAGGTTATGTGATGTTTGTTGTGTGTGCTATTGGGCAACAGAGGCCTGGCCTGGTGAACTGCCAGCCCATAGCCCATGCCAAGTAAATAATAAACTGCGTAGATGTGTTGTTGGTACACCATTGCCATCGTATGGAGAGCCCCTGGCTCTGATCTGCAGCCACTTCCAGGCTGGAGTGGGGCCGCTGTAGCTAGTGTCTGCTGCAAAGCATAATAGTTGGAAGACAGGCAGCTGCAATAAAGTCCAGCCCTCTCCCATTAGAAGAAATGCTGGTGGGATCTTCAATGTCCATGTGCAGACAGGAGCTGTGTGTTTATAAGTTCTCAAATTAGAAACCAACCCTCAGGTCAACGGCATGGATCTCACTTTACCTGGTCTCAAACAAAGGGTGATGGAGCTTGGAAACAGCATGATCCAGTCAGTCAAGGCACCGTGCAGTCTAGTGGGTACAGGGCCAGCCTTAGGATTTGCAGGGCCCTGGGCAAAGATAAAACTGGGGGTCCTGGGGCCCCCTCCCCTTTGGGGGCAACCTCTGCGATGCCCTGAAGGTGGTCATGTTTGGGGCCCCACTGAGAGGGGGTGGTGCCCCCACAATGTCCTGGTGAAAACAGAGGCAAGAGTGGGGACCGGGGCAGCTATTGTAGATCATCCTGTGGTAAGGCTGGCCCTGAGTGGATATAATAGGTTGGACTTGGAACTGGAAAACCAGGTTCAAATCCCATCTTAGCCACGAACTCCCTGGGTGGTCTTGGGCAAGTCACTAGCTCTTAGCCTCAGTTTCCCCATCTTTAAAATGGGAATAATAAAATTACCTGCCTCAAACATTCGTTGTGCTGATTTCTGAAAATATCAATGACCCACCATATTTGCATGTGTAGAAATGCCAGAAGGGCAATCTCTTTTCTTTCCGTTATTTTGTGGTCTCTGAGTCCCTGTAAAATAACACTTTGAATCTCCTTTCTATCCTTGATAGGACTCTCTCTTGAGTTATATGAATATCTAGACCTATAGCTATCTGTAGCCTATACCATTAGCCACCCTGAGTCTGCGGAGAAGGACGGGATCAAAATATAATAAATAAATAAATAAAATTGTCGTGAGGGTGAACTAACTAAGGATTGTAAAGTACTTGGAATGATAAAAGTGTTACAGAAATTATAAAACAAATAATAAGCAGGAATCAGCACACCTTGGTTCTGCCATTGACTTCCTGATGACCTGCAGCAAGTCACTTCACCTCTCTGTGCCTCTGGCTCTTTTTAGATGAGACACACCCACGCAGGCCCACCCACCCGAGTGCCCTTCTGAAGATGGCATGGGTGGGCCACACACTCCCATGACCCACGTACCACCCACTCATGCCCACGCACAGAGCATGGGGGGGAAATCTAGGACGCTTTGTGCAGGGGCAGGCCAAAACCTACCCACACCTATCACACACCCATCCTGGCCTGTTTGATTCCCTCTCCACTCACTGGATGCGCTTGGGACACTCCACGCAGCGCACACGGACTGGTCCCCCAGCTGTGCCCATTTAAAAACGGCCTCTGTTTTCCCATCTGTAGAGTAGGGATAATGATACCCTACTTCCTGGGGGCCACTTTAAAAATTAGTACAAGCTCCGCGGGCCACACAGAAGTTGGAGGCAGTGGTGCATAAGGGCCGCATTCATGAAAAAGAGGGTCCCAACTCCCAGTCATGGCTCTGTGCCCTGGATCTGTCCCTTGTCCTTGTGTGCATGGCATGCCCTCATCTCTGCTTCCTTACCCTGAGCTCAGTTTTTCAGTGCTTGGGTGTAGGAACTAGATCTGGGGGCCAGATCCAGAAACTGATCCAGAAAAGGGGCCACATAAAAACTTGCCATGGGCCACGTTTAGCCTGTGGGCCTGAGGTTCCCCACTCCTGACACAGAGCCACACCCATTCGATCCAGGGAAGTTGGAGCAAAACAGTGGTGAGGACCCCCTCCCAAATAGTCATAGCTCCTATATAGCCCTGTAGGCTCAACTTTTACACCAGCGCTGCTCAAGCTCACTTGTTGCCATTTCAAGTTTACACATGATTATGTATTGGAGTGTTCCTGTGTGATCTCCTGTGGTGAATCACTGCGGGTGAGTTGCCGCAGGAGCAGGCTCACAGCATGTTAGTGGTTTACCACTTGCTTGCCTGGACCAGGAAGGAAAGGATTACTCCTCAGTCGCACAAGGATCCTGGAAGTAGACATTCCTTGGGGAAGATTGAGGAACTAGCCAGAGAGTCCAGGACAGGGACAGTGTGGAAACTGCAGAGATCCATATCTCTGGAAGGGGGAACTTGGACTGTAAGAGCTAACTCAGGCAGAGGCCAGCACCATGGATGAAGGCCCACTGGTGTGACTACCCATGGCCGGGAGCTAATTCCCCAAAGCGACATCTGAGCCGATGATGGGGACATCCAATAGAAGACCACAGTGAGTGCCACAAAGGAAACAGCACCTCCCCAGAGATGGAGAACAGCCACAGGACCAGCAAAAGTCGAGCAGTGGCCAACAGAACTATGAGTGGCATTGGTCCTGGAGGGACGTACAGTCAGGCTGGACCACTGTTCATCACTCCCCCCACCCCACACACACTTGGGGTTCTGCATGGTCACACACTCTGTACTTACCTGGTTCTGTCCCTGTCTGGGAACCAGGCACTGACTGGCCTGTTGGACTAACAGCTTTGAAGGAGACAAGTGCATAGCTATATAATGACAGGTTACAACAGGGTCCAGAAGGCAGGGGCCTCCCTGGTTCAGCTGTGTCTTCTGCTGCTGGGAGTGGGGCAGAGCTGTCCATCTTCTGCACCAGGGCATATTCCAACCTAGAAGGAAAGAAAGGATCCCCTTAGTTCCAGGTCTGGGGTATCATCTTCCACCTAGAATACACTTCCGCTTGGTGATGCTGGTTCCTTCTTTCCTGGGAGATATCTGGCCATCTGCTACCATTCAGTGGCGAGGGAATGGTGCTGGAAGAGACAGGAAGGGTTATACCATGGACTTGAATTTATTCCAGATTGGAATAGGGACTTTATCTTCTTATGAAGCACTATATATACACATCTAAAAAGCCACAATGGAAAAAAATAATAATACTACAGTTCTTTACTGAAGAATGGGAGTTGCCACTAATAGAACAACACACATGAATATATACAGAGTGGAGTAATGGTGTGTGTTTGTTGAGGGGGGAGGGGCTGCCTACCATCTTGACCCACAAATTCCTGCCCCAGACCATCATGTTAAAACAGGGAAAAGAAGTAGATGGAGGGGATAACTTTGAGCTGGGGTGTAGGAGACAGTCCTTGCCTTAATTTCATTCCCCCCATGACACAATGGAAGGCAAAATTAACAAGGGAACTTTCCCCTGCACCCCAAATTTATGGGGAGTCATGGCCCCTCTACTCCCATCCTTTTTTCACACCCTTGTATATACAGACAGTTGCACAATGTAAAGGAGTCATAGGGTGAAAATCTGCCTTTGGGTTTGTGGGTGCAGCTCCCATTGACTGATGAAGGATACTTGCATCCACTTAAGATAACAAGGTAAGGGACAGAGCTAGAAGGGATAAAACATCCCCACCTTGTGGCCAGATTCAGGATTTATCCCTGGAGTAAGTTCCATTTAACTCTTTGATCTAGTAAGGTTCATGGGGTTTATCATGTTTTGGATTTAACTTTATGTTTTGGGTCCATTTAAATATAGCACGGAGCCTAGATATCATGAAAGCAGTGTAAGAACCAGAAGAATAGAGTAAACAAAACAGAGTATAAAATCCAATGCAAAGCCTGCAAGCTTCAGTTCATTCAGGTCTCTGGATGGCAAAGTTAGGCATTTAGGGGAAGCTTGTTAGAACAGGCACAAGTCCCATAGGGTGTCTTCAGACATAACGCTGTTCAGTGTTCTGTAACACAGTGTCCTACCGCCAACACAGTGTTCACCCCAAACACTGATTCAACTGTCAAGACCTGGCAGTTGTTCACTTCCAGTGTTTGGGGTGAACGCTGTGTTGATAGTATGTCTAAACACTGTAACGGTAGGACACTGTGTTACAGAACACTGAACAGCGTTATGTCTAAAGACATCCTATGGTGAATGAGACACAGGGTTGGCCTTAGGATTTGCGGGGCCCAGGGTGAAGATAAAACACAGGGCCCCTAGTGGCACCTTTTTTGGGGGGGCAAGCAACCTCCGCAGTGCCCTGAAGGGGGTCATATTTTGGACCCCACTGAGAGGGAGTGGTGCCCCCACAACCTGTCCTGGTGAAAATAGAGGCCACCGTGGGGCCCTCGGAAAGAGTGGGGCCCCGGGCTGGCCACCCCACTGTGGTAAGGCCGGCCCTGATGAGACACGTGTGCTGGCCAACCGCTAGGGTGCATACCACATCGTGATACTCGGCACCGTAATAGGAACTTGATTTTCAAGATGGCTCAGCAGCAGGCAGCTCCCACTGAGACACATCACATTTTAGCCGGGTTTCCCAAAAAGCCCAACATCTGACACACTGAACTCAGTCTCTTGCAAGCTTGGTAGTGGGACTTCAGCTCATTGGAATATCTGGCTTTATATACATTGCAAAATCCTTTGTCAAATGAGGAAGAGAATTTGAAAGAGCCTTCTTGCAAAAGCAACATCTGACAGGTCTGGCAACAAGTGCCTGAGTGTGAGAGAAGGAGGCTGCCACAGTCAGCTGGCCCTTTCTCTGATGCTCTGAGTCTTAAAGCCTTGATAGGCTCAGCAGGAGCTAACCTGCCTGCCGGTTACCTGATATTGCTTGTATGCAGGCTCCTCCTCTAATGCAGGTAGGAGAGAAACAGGAAGCATCAGCTGAGGGGGCGGAGTTAGGAAGAGGTGTCTGTGTGGAGGTAGCAGCTAGCTGGAATCTGTTCTAAAGTCCAGTAATCATCAGGAGTGACCATATTAACCAGCTGTCCAGGTAAGGGGGAGGGAGCGCGATTAAATTGTTTTTTCTTTGTTAGTGCTCTCTTTTTCTCACTCTCTTTTTTAGTGTTTGGATAATGCTGCTGCGATCAGCTTGGCAGGGAGTGGAAGGTGAAGACTAACAAGTGAATGCCTTGTGAGATGCAGTCTGAGTGGGGGCAATTAGAGGGGGACTTTTACTATAGAAGAGGTATGTTCAGGAGGACAAGGAACAACATCATGGGGGGAAAGCATCACTTAATTGGGTGGTTGTTGGCTTAATTGCTACCGATTAGTAAATGTGGTTTACTTGTCAATCATTGTGGTTTGTTTTCCTGCTCTGTCTTACCCACTCCCATCCTCGTTTGGGAGGTATAGTTATCTGAGGAAGGGCTAAAATGGGTAGGGAACCTTTTCTTTCCTAGGGGCCACTTTGAAACTTAGGACAAGCTCCAAGGGTTGCATAGAAGCTGGGGGTGGGGATGCTGAAGAGGTGGGTCCGAATCATGCCTCTGTTCCTTATCCTTGTTTACATCATGTCTGCATCTCTCCTCCCCTACCCAGAGCTCATGTTTTTAAAAGTACTTTGGGGTGGGAACTGGCTCTAGAGAGCTAGTGTGGTGTACTGGATAAGGTAGTGGACTTGGTGTTGCGAAGCCAGGGTTCAAATCCTTATCTAGCTATGAACTCACTGACTGGTCTTGCGCAAGTCACAACCTCTCAGCCTCTGTTCCCCATCTGTAAAATGGGAATGTGCATCTGTCTCTCCCTGTGTTCCCCTCACCCTTGTCCAGCTTAGATTGTAAGCCCACTGGATAGGGACTTGTCTCCAAAAATCTGTGACCATAAAGTGCTGCCTATGCCTAGTAGCACTATAGAAATGATTAGTAGTAGTAGATCCAGGAAAGGAGACACATTTCCCCCTCCCAGGCCTGAGGTTTCCTACCCCTGGGCTAAATCTATTAAAGTAAGGCAATTCCAATAAAGCTGACTGCTGAGAGGTACTCGGAGAAAGTTGGGTTGTTAACACTTTATGTGGCTGTGTGCTCTATTAGAAGAAAGGAGTCCTCTCAAAATGATAAACTTAAGCACTAAGGAAATCTAATTCTGGCCTGATAAACCATAATCGTCGTTCTGTATACGTTGCGAGCAGTCCTGAAGTTAAGCAAGTGCATAAACCTTTGTAGAATTGGGTCCTAAACAGACAAGGCAAATTCAGGCTAGGAGAGGCACAGGTGGAGGAAGAAACTTGTTCAAGATCACAAACCAAATCAGTGGCAGCTCCAGGGCTAGGACTAGGGACGGGGCTCAGGCTGGATTTTCAGATTTGGATCTGTTATGGATTAGATCTTCCCCACCCATTCTTTACTCTTTTTTTAATATAAACAGATTTGTATTATGGATCAATATAAAAAAAAATATTAAAAATCATTGTGTGTGAGCAAAATGGCCACTATGCGGTTCTGCGCATGTGCAAAATGTCTGCCATACTGCCCTTATTAAACAAAATGGTGGTTAATTGCTGCCATTTTGGTTAAGGGTGGTGGCCGTTTTGCACATGGGCAAAGAATTTTTTTATTATTTTAAATAAAAAATATTCACTTGTGAACAAGTGCTTATGCCCTTGTGAGATTAGCTTTCCATTTCTCGGTGGTGGTGGTGCTATAACAGTGCAAAGCCACATGCTCTTAATGGCAGCACGACTCTATGTTGGTCATAATTTCTTTAGGGATGTGAAGTTTGGACTTGGATCAATACCAATTGTCTAATTTTTTTTTGGGGGGGGGGGATTTGAACCACAATTTGGTTTGTATACCCCCTTATGGATCTATCAAAGCTCCAAGGAGCTTTAAGGATGGCGACGGGAGGCAGTGGGGCCACAGAGATCCAGGGGCCAGAAAGTGGGGGGAAGAGGGGAGGGAGGGCAGTTTGTGCTTTGCTTTACTTTTCTGCAGTGTAGGGTAGGGCTTGGACTGGCACCACCTTCTCTGGCCATGCTGGGAAGAAAATAATAATAATAAAAAAGAATGTGCATGCGCAAATAGCTGCCATGGCCATTTTGTACATGTGCACCTCTTTTCCAAAATGTAAAATGGCAGCCAGTCTCTGCGTGCCCAGCTGCTGGCTAAGCATGCACAGAATGGCTGCCATTTTTCAGAATGGCACTGATGCTGCTGGTGCCATCTTGGAAATGGGTATGCATGCACAGAATGGCTCCGCTTCCCAGCGCAGCTGCAGAAGGCCGTACTGGGTGCTGGTCTGGAGCTCTACACTATAGGAAAGTAAGTAAAGCAACAGCCTTCCGCCCTGCCTGCCCCTCCCGGCCCGTCTGCCCCCTGCTCTGCCTCCCCCGTACTTGGGCCCATCACCCACTTCAGCCTACCCCAGGGGTAGGTTATAGCACTGATGGATGGACAGGAGTCGGGGGCAGATAGATTTTTTTAGGCACACTTTGTTCTGATCTGTTTCCGAACAAAACCCGGTTCAGTTCAGAACTAAACGTGGATTTTGATCAATACAATACAATAAGTTTTATTAGACGTGGCCAAGGGCCATTGTCAAATGCTGTCTCGTTGCTATCCCAGTGTCTGGAGGCTGTGATGGAGTGGATGTGGCAGAGCAGACTGAAGCTCAACCCCGATAAGACAGAGGTGATGTTGGTGGGGAGAGCGAGCGAGGGAGGTGTCGGCCCCCCTGATTGGGGGGGTTCGCCCTCCTATAGCTCAGCAGGTTCGGAGTCTGGGGGTGATATTGGAAGCAGATCTCAGCCTGGAGCGACAGGTGGAGGTAGTGGTGAAGGCCACTTTCTGCCAGTTATATCTGGTGCGGAGGCTGTGTCCGTACATCTCCGGCCCGGACCTGGCCTCCCTCATCCATGTCTTTGTCACCTCGAGGCTGGACTACTGCAATGCGCTCTACATGGGGCTGTCCTTGTTCCTGGTTCGGAGACTGCAGCTGGTGCAGAATGCGGCGGCCTGGCTCCCGGGGATGGGCCATTGGGAGCACATAACACCTGTGCTCCGGACTCTGCACTGGCTGCCAATAGCGTGCCAAGCCAGGTTCAAAGTATTGGTGTTGATCTATAAGGCCCTTCATGGTCTGGGCCCCTCATACATCAGGGACCGCCTCGCCCTCCGCACCCCAGAGTGGCTCCTTCAGTCTGCTGGGGGTGCCTTCTTGGAGGTCCCCCGTGTTAAGCAGAGGGCCACAATGGAGAGGACATTCTCGGTGGCCACGCCGCGCCTTTGGAATTCCCTCCCGGAGGAAGCTTGCCTGGCCCCAAGCCTTTTAACATTCTGGCGAAATTGCAAGACCTGACTGTTCGCCCAGACCATTGGGGAGGGGGGGGATTAGGGGTTTTATCTCCTTTCACCCTTATTTATTGTATTAATTGTTTTAGTGTGACCCTAGCTGTGTTTAATTGTGTGATTTATTTATTTTTTGAGTGTTTTAAAATATTTTAATAATTGTATTTTTATATTTTTGAAATTGTTAGCCACCCCGAGCTATGTTCAGGAGGGGTGGGATATGAATTGATTTAATAAATTAATAATAAATAAAAGGAAAACAATAAAAAACTGACATACAAAACCTAAAACAGCGTATCTTACTAGTACAATAATCGTCATAGATGATATGTTGCATTACATAAAAGAGTGTCAGGATTCACCAGAGCTAATTTCTAGTTTAAATTCCAGAAAATGTTTCCTTCTGTCCATTGTGAGAATTAAATACTCTTATCACCTTAGCGGTCTGCGCATGATCCCCGTCATCTAGCATTAGATCTTGCAAATACCTAGTTGATCTCCCTGGGAACTTATCCAGAAATTCTTTTAAATATACCATTCTAAGATTGTCATAAAGCTGACAACTGAATAAAATGTGTTCAACAGTCTTGCTTTCTAACATATCAAAAGGGCAAAGTCGATGTGCGTAAGGAATCCCAGTGAACCTGCCTTCCAGTATCTTGGTGGGGAGAGCATTGACTCAGGCTGCTAAAAATAGGTTCTTCCCCCTCACTGTATGATCCTCTGACAAATATTTAGCCATTATCCCATTGTTTGGAATTAAAGGCAGATATCCCTGTAAATGACAGGTCTCCCTTATTTTTGCAATCTCATTTTGTCTATCGATATCTGCCCACCTCGTCAGGACCAGAGTTCTCTGCACCTGTAGGTTCTTGGTTACCAAGATTTCCTTGGGAAGGCCCAATTTCTTTAAACCCATTACAATATTGAGCATCCACTGATCTTTATAGGAATCTTCCAATAACATTTTTACTAACCCCTTTTTCACGGTGTTCAGTTTTATCCAAAAATTCCAAATCAGTTGCCACGTCACGTAGCTCCAAGATCTTTGTCCAAACTCAAGTCGAAGCGCCGCTATTGGGGTGCCTCGCGGTGCCCTTGTCAGTGGTTGGAGAAATTTTGATTGAATAGCATCCAATTTGGCTGTTGATAAAGGGACCCACAATTCAGCGCCATAAAAAAATTGAACTCTAGCTTTACTGTTTAGAACGTCAAACGCAGGCTTTAACGCCCACGGACCAGGGGCGCTTTTAGACAAGACACTTTTAATGTGGTTTAGTAAATGCGCATTTAAATAATGCACATTTTTTAAAACCGGTTTTGAGCATCTTTGATGATCTGGGGGTGCCAAAACCGGTTTTTAAAAATGCGCATTATTTAAAAACCACATTCAAAACGGTTTGGGCTTTTACACGTTCACGGCAAATACACAAATAAAACGGTTTAGGTGTTTAAATGAGCATTAAAACAAGCGCATTTTTAAACAATCATGCGCAAATGTGTCTCGTCTAAAAGCGGCCCAGATCTTGCAAAGAACCTTTTAATTGCAAAAGCAGTACCCTTAGCTATGGACTTTATCCTGTTGAAATGCTCTAACCCCCTCCCTGATTGGTGAAAATAAAGACCCAGATACTTGAAGGTTGGCACCTGCTGGATCTCACTGCCTTCAACAATCCAGGAATATTTTTTCTTATCCCGTGAGAATACCACTGTCTTAGATTTCTCAAAGTTTATCTTCAGATAGTTGTTGTTACAAAATTTTGGCAAAAGATATTAATTGCCTACTTAGTCCAGTTTTAGTTTGTGATAGAACGGCTAAATCGTCAGCATATAAATGCACCAATGTATCTAGTGGCCATTTTTGGCAGGAGGATTTTGATCTGAACTCCCATCGCTAGTTTGTATACATACCAGAACAGCTAGGAAGACACACAAGTTTGATTTCCCCCCCCCTTTCTTATTTGCACCTCTTTCGTAGCAACACATTTTTCATTAGTTACTTGATTTGGCCCTACAATAGACATTTTTAATATACAATTTTAATCAAGTATATAAAAAATGAATTACACAACATAATGGCTACAGGGCTGTTTTGTGCATGTGCAAAATGACTGTTGCCCTTAACCAAGCAAAAGGGAGTCCAGACCATGGATCTATGCCAGGGGTGGGGGAACCTCAAGCCTGCGGGCCAAATGTAGCCTCTGTCAAGTTTTTATTATGGGACCCATTTCCAGTTCCTGGATCCAATCCCTTAGATCCAATTTTTGTCCCCCAGCCCTGAAAGACTTGGGGTACTAGAGCAGAGATGAGCTCATGCACAGATGAATGGGGGATAGATTCAGGCGTGGGGAATGTTTTCCCTCCTGGAGGCCACTTTGAAAATTAATACATGGCTACACAGAAGTTGGTTCATCCAAGAAATGTGCATAAGAAAAGGAGGGTCCAGATCATGGATTTGTGCCATGGATCTGTCTCCTATTCTTGTGTTCATGCCTTCATCTCTGCTGACTTAACTGGAGCTCAGTTTTTCAATGCTTGGGTGTAGGAACTGGATCCAGGGGCCAGATCCAGGAACTTGAAAGGGACCCCATAATTAAAAACTTGACGGGGCTACATTTGGCCCGCAGGCTTGAGGTTCCCCACCCCTGGCATAGATCCATGGTCTGGACTCCCTTTTTCTGGACACACCCTCACCTACAACTTTTATGCAGTTCCTGTACTAATTTTCAAAGTGGCCGCCAGTACAGGAAGAAAAAGGTTCCCCATCCCTGCTTTATACTGTAGGATTTTCTGCATGCATGAGAAGGCGCTGTGTGGTGTCGGCCAGACCGCTCTGCCCAGGGGAAGTTCCTGCTTTAGCTAGCTTCAGTGAAAGAGGAGACGGGAAAGGAACTGAAACTGACATCGGCAGCAGGGAGAGTTGCTGCTGGATCCTGTAGCAGCAATTACTCTGCTCGCCTCTGCACCTTCTTTACTCTGTTGCTGCTCCATGTCCCATGAAAAGAGAGATGAGGCGAGACGGAGTCGCAGGTACAGGAATTAGTGTGACTCCCTGGCGGGGCGGGGGGGATTGCAGGAAGCTGGAGAAGCATGATTGCAGGGGGCAGAAGTGAAAGGCGCAGAAGATCCAGTGACCCAGCCCCTCTTGTTCTTGTAAAGTGGGTGGGAAGAGCAGGGCTGAGTCTCCTTGCTCCAGGAGCGCCTCTGGGCTGCATGGGCTATAGAGCTGGCTGGCTGCCGCCCCTCTACCTTTGCATCTCTATGCCCCCACACCCTGCCCTTGCCTTCATCTATCCTGCCCCTGTCCTTTTCATTCGACCAAACGAAATGTTTTTTTACATTTACATGGATAAGGGCGTAAATGTATGCAAATGAACATGTGTCCAGTTTCCTGGACAACATGTACAATACAAAGCAGGGTGTCACTGTATTGCCTTTGACCTATTTATTCAGAGTTTCTCTAGAACCATTCTACTCCGTGTGCCAGGATTCCAGTCTGCCTTCTCATTGGGTCTTGCCTCGTCTACTGCAATCACTACCTCCCCTGCAGGTTTCTTGATCCCTTGTCCTCTGCCTAAATCCTGGTCCTGTGCTCCACCCAAGCTTGTCTCCTTAATTAGCTCAGGTCTGCTGCTGCACAGAAATTTGAAGATGAAAACAGCATCATAAGCTGACTTCTCCTTTTGTTGCTTTTATTGTGTGACGTACTCCTGGCAACAATCTCTCCGTCTTTCTCAACCACTTAACCTTTCCATTCCTTGTGTTGTTTATTACTAGTCACTGCAGTGTATGCACTTGTCGTCAGAAAACCCACCTGCTCCATGACCTATTTTTCAGCTTTAAAGATCCCTGTCTGTCCTTACTGCTTTCAAGTCATGCCCTTGGACTGGTGGTACTCTGCACTTTGACTCCAGGCAAGCTGCTTGAAAGTGCTGAGTGATTATTATTTTTTTGGGTTGCCCTGCTTGTGACACCATAAAGGATCCTCCTATGTTGGGGTGAGTGCATTCCCCATTAAATCATGAGAATTGGCAACCCTGTGCCCGTCGCTCTGCACCATGTGTAAAGCGATACTGCCGATTTGTGCCAGTTGGTGCACACGATAAATATTAATGCAAGGTATAGCCTCATGGAGAAGTGGGCTCCTGGGTGTGGCACTCCAAGGAGGCACATCTGAAAGTAGGAGACTAGTAATACCCAGCATCAAACTGTCCTATGAACTGTCTGGCCGAGATGCTGAGACTGAGGCTGCTTGCACACAAAACAGGAACTGCCACAAGCCGAAATCATGGCAGGGGGATCACGTAAAGTCTCCTTCGTGGGCGTGGGGTTTTTGACATAATTAGCCCATATCTGCTGTGATTTCGGTGATGGGAGATGAGGCTCTTTGCCTGTCTTCCGTCACTGAAATCACAGCAGATATGAGCTAATCACATCAAAACCCCATGCACATAAGCGGGACTTCATGTGATTCCCCAGCTGTAATTTTTGGCTCATGGCAGCCCCTGCCCCCATCTCGCATGCAAGTGGCCTGACTTACTGTTGGACATCTCAGTGACACTCTTCATTAACTTTTTCCTCCGAGTTCTCTGAAGGACAGTGTAGCATATGGTGTACTGGATTCTGTAGTGCACATGAACTTAGTAAGAGTCCTTTCTCCAGTGTTCTCACCATCAACTTTTACAAGCACTAAACATTGTGCCTGTGAATATTCCCATTTGTCATGTAAGACCTAAACAAAAGATGGGGGAGAGGCTGTTCTATTAAGCCCATGGGGAAGAGACACTAAGGGATTGAGCTGCCCAAAGTCACAAAGCAGCAGCTCACTGGTAGAGCCGGTGAAGGCCTCCCAAGTCCCAGTCTAGTGCCATAACCACCAGCCAACCCTACTGTAATTTATGGAATAACTGGTCCAAGTGCTTCTTCTGGAGGCCAGTATTGTGGTCTAGGTACTAAACTACTAATTGCTGTTGAAACATTGAACTTGCCGCCGCCTTTAAAGTCGGCAAGTAAGTGTATCAACTCTGTGCATTTCATAGCCTTTGCCCTCTTGGATCACTGGGCTCTCCCTCTTGGCTTGCTGGAGATCTGCCCTGTGCTGCTTTAGCTGGGGATGTTCTTTGGACAGATGTAGTGGGAGAGAAAATTCCACCAGCATTATTCCAGGGGGCGACATGTGAAAACGTGTCCCTGCACTGTGTCTTTAAATCTTGGCCTGGTGACTGCTTGTGAGCTACTTCCTGTTATGCACAATGATCTTGGGGGAGAACTCAGGCTGTGCCTCCTCTGGAGAGGGATGATGTTCAGGTTAAGTTCCTCTAGAAGGGCTCAAAGAGTCCCATGTCTCCAGGTACAGATTGGGGGAGACAGATGAGTTTGTGAGCATAAGGGAGGAGGGGCTCTGTTGTATGAGCTGCACAGGCTCCGCTGGGAGGCCTATCCTGACTCTTCTGTCCAGCCAAGGCTCCAAATGTGATAGGAAAGGGGAGCTGGATCCCCTAAAGCGTAAACTCCTTCCAGTCCAACCACTCAAAGCGTCTCCTCTTACAAACCCCTGCTGTCAGGCCTTCACTGACACTGGGATGTTGTGTTGCTGTGGGTATTAGTTACGTTGGAGACTTATGACCCACCTCTGTTTTGGGGCACTTAGAGAAAGGATTGACAAGTAATGGAAAAACTACCCCTCTAGTTTGGATCTGGCCCTTCGTACACTCAGCTCAGCAGCCAGTACCCCTGAGAAGAGTCTGCACCTGCGTTTGAGGTAGGTGGCGGGTACGTGTGTACCGACTTGTCTGATTGCTTCAATCTGCTGATTAACAAGGCCCCACCTGCTCCTGTCTCTTAGGGTTCCTGTTATCTGCTGGGGTTTGAAATGGGGTGCCGACCCTATGTCTCTGCTGGCTTGTGTGAGTGAGATTCAGCTGGTAATTGTTACTGCAGTGATGCAGAGCTGTAGTCTGCTGGCTGTGTTCTCCTCCTCTAGACTTAGGATGAGTTAAGGGGGTTGTAAGCGTGTCTTTTCTGGAACAAGGTTAGTGCCCAGAGCTTCAGAGTAGAGATTTTGGCCCCGCTTCAGTTTCCTCACAGCAGTGTCCTAACAGTAGTAGTTAGGCCAGAGCTTCACACACAGAGGATCAGGACCCTAAGAGGGTCATACCATCTGCGAAATGGGATCACCATCTTGATTGATATTTCATGCACTTGGCGTCTACAGCTGTGAACCATAAACCATTTTTTCTGGAGTTTTTCCACTGAAGTCCTTCCGTTGATGTTGCATTTCTTCTTCTGCACCCTTTTCCATGTCCCTAAGAAATGCAATACAAAAAATCCCTCATCAGTGGAATACTTAGCGGCATCTTCCAGAATGAAATGAGCTGTGTTCAGGCTACCAGGTGTTTTTTGCGGTAGGGGGTGGGTTCTATGTGGTCCTCCTTTAGGGGCTTTGGTGGAGCAAAGTGTGGAGTAAGTGGTTTGTGGTCTTTAATGCTGTCTGGAGTCACAGGACTTTATTGAAGTCTAAAAATGGGATCTTACTGGCAAAAAGTTTGGGAGTCCCGGAGCTAGGCCTTACCGTACTCTAAATTTCCCCCTCAGCAGCTGTTTCATAGTCTTGGGTTGGCTTCTAACTTGTGTGAGCCGCTTCATAAAACGTGGTCACACACAAAGCTCTAAGGCTATGCCAGTAGCTCATCCATGGTAGAGCTGTTGACGTGACTATCCTGGTGTTTGTGTAAGTTGGTGGTTGAAAACTTTTCCCTCACAGGGGCTGCTTTGAAAATTAGTACAAGTTCTGAGGGCCACATAGAAGTTAGGGGCAGGGCAGGGTGTTGTATTTGAAGGACGTGCTCAAGAAAAGGAGGGTCATGAATCCATCCCCTATCCTTGTGTGCATGCCCTTATCTCGGCTCCCTTTCCCCGAGCTCAGTCTGTCAGTGCTTGGGGGTAGGAACTGGAAAGAGAACAAGTTAAAACAGCCTGGGCCCTAATTACCTGTAAGATTGCCTCACTCCCCGGGTCCTAGATCGGCCCCTGCGGTCTCCCAGGGGTGCCCTGCTTGAGGGCCACGCAGGAGAGGGCATTCTCGGTGACTGCACCACGGCTGTGGAGCTCCCTTCCGGTAGGGGTCTGTTTGTCCCTGGACTTCCTGTCCTTCCAGCGTCGGTGCAAGGCATGGCAGTAGTAGTTTATTATAATAATGTTGTGTGGCCAGTGGCCAGTTACAACAATTTAAAAGCAATAAAACGTAGCGAATAATATACAAACCGACATTTAAATTAAGGAATAGGCAGAAAGCCCATGGAATAATAACCGTAAATATACCTAAAATGCAATGCCATATGGACATGAACAAAAATACAAAACCCCGCGACGCTCGAAGCCATAACAAGAACAAGTTATTGCCTGTTACTCCTTCTAGTATAAAGCTAGCAAAAAAATCATAAAACCAATAATAACCGGTAAAAAATACAGCCAAGATGGTGCATGAACCTCCATAAACCATCCTAGACGTACTTATAAACTCCCATCGCCAGGGAGCCAGAGCTGGAATCGGGGCCAAACGAATCATCGTTTCCCCAGCTGGTATGCCCATTTTGCCAGTTTAAACATTCCCACAGGGGAATTTGGCTTCATACATAGTTGGAATAGCTGAGAAGGGGGCAAAAAAAGCCGACTGCGAATCCGGGATGGCAGATATAATTCCCGCCAGTAGCTAGTAAGAGGGCACACGAACAGAACATGGAGGAGATCCTCGACCGACCCCAGATTACAGCAACAGACCAGCTCCTTATAAGGAATACCCCTGCGCCTTCCTTCCAATACCCTAGTGAGGATCAGATCAAAGCGGAGGAGGGTCAGGGCTCTCCGCAAATTAGGGTCAGTCAGAGCCATCAAATAGGGCTCGCACGAGAGAGCTTGTTTAATAGATTGATACAGCAGGGCACATCGCAAAACCTTGGTCTCTCAACTGCTTAGTTATTAATCTAGGCCTCCCATTTGCTGGTATATCCAGCATCAGCTTGGGCAACAGTCCTAGTTTCAGCAATTGTGTATGAACCCTGGACCACCATAAACTGGGAGAAGACCACAAGGAGGCCTCCTCCAGGCATAGATGGGGCAAACGATCCTCAGGCATGGTAATCACCTTTGGCCAATACCTTAAGGGGTAGAAAAAAAGCTTGGTTCTTAAAGGAAAAGAACCTGTTTCCAATCATAGTAAGCAAGCTGGAGTGTTGTGCGGGACTCCCAACAAAGAACTCAACAGCAAGTTCTGGAGAGACTCCAGACCACTGCCTACAAAATGGGCCCATATTTCCGCCCCATACAGAGTACCAAGTTTGTATTTTAAATTAAAAAGTTTCAAAGCCGGGGGACTAAACCTGCCCCCATGGGATCTCCAGAACCTAAGAAGCCCCCCGATAGCCTGTCTCAACTTAAGGCAGGCTACTTTGAAATGGGGGGACCAAGTTGACCTACTGCTGAAGGTCAACCCCAGGTATCTGTATGTCGAAACTTGCTCTAACCTAACCCCATCAAGCAACCAAAAATGTCTCTGCAGGCCCCGACCCGCCACCATCACCTTAGATTTCTCATGGTTGATAGAAAGCTGTGACTCACTACAGAATTGGCTTGCCACCTCCAACGTTCTGTCCATACCCATCGCCAAAGGTGAAAGTAACACCATGTCATCGGCGTAAAGTAAAATAGGCACAGATCGAGACCCCACCCTCACAGGCAACAGAAAGTCCATGTGTAATCTGTCCACAATGCCATTTATGAAAAAATTAAATAAAAAAGGAACCAGCACACAACCCTGCTTGACCCCATTGGTGGCTGGGATTGGTTGGGAAAGGTGGGCGCTGCCCCTTGGCCTGACCCTTAGGATTGTTTGGGAATATAGGGCATAGACCAAGAAAACCAACCGTTGGTCCATATTAGTGGCATTTAATCTGTTCCATAGAATATTCCTGTTAACCAGGTCAAACGCAGAACGAAGGTCCAAGAATGTCATGATAAGCCTGCCAGATCGAATTTTAACATATTTTTCCATCAGATGCCACAGCATGAAAGCATGATCCACGGTTGAGCGGCCCACACGGAAGCCAGCCTGCTCCTCAGGGAAGAAGTTGGCCCTTTCGGCCCAGGCCTCTAGCCTGAGGAGAAGAAAACGAGCATATTCCTTGGCCACCACACAAAGAAGACTAATGGGCCGATAATTCTTTGGCAAACTCCTGTCCCAATGTTTGTAAATAGGTAACACTATGCTGATGTTCCAACCGACCAGAATAACCCCGCTGTTACTAATAGTAGTGAACAACTTGGCAAGGATAGGAGCCCACCATTCCTGGTTATGTTTGAAGAGATCCACAGGTATCCCATCTATACCAGGGGCCTGGTGAGATTTAAATTTACTAAGCAGCAGGCTCACCTCCTCTGGATCCACCGGGGGCGCAAGGCATGGCTGTTCCACCAGGTGTTTGGCGGGGGAGATGGGTAATTGGGTGGGTTATGAGTGGCTTTTAGTGAGATAATGTTTTTAGCTTTATTACTATGTTATTTTCCCTCTTAGGTGGTGTTTTAATTCTGATGGTTTTAGTAATTGTAAGCCGTCCCGAGCTGCCTGTGGCAGGAGGGGCAGGGTAGCAAATTTTTAAAATAAATAAATAAATAAAAACTAGCTGTGGGCCACATTTGGCCCCGGACCTGAGATTCCCCATCCCTGATGTAAGCGAATAAATAAAAAGGTAAGTTAACTCCCAAGTACAAACAAAAGGCCTACCCGCCCATTAAACTAACCCTGGGGTAGCCTTACTTGGGGGTAAACCAATATCCCCGGCTTCACAACTGATTGAGTGCTGCTTCTGATGGAAAGGGGTATCCCAGCTAGAGAAGCAGCCTTCGTTTATTTCCCCCCTCCCTGCCTTTCCATCAGGGCAGCTGCTTCTTGCACCCCTGCTCTCTCTTCTGGCTTGAAACCACTGCCGGAAGAGAGAGCAGGGATTCAAAAAGCAGCCGTCTGAGCATGCGAGTGATGCTCCTTCTGATGGAAAGGAGGGGTGGGGTTCACAGTCAGGGAAGCAGCCTTCTCTGGGTGTGACCAAAGATGTGGGGCAGAACATTTTCCACCACCAATTTTTTCTGTGGAAAATTTCCCAGGGCTTCCATTAATGTGTGGGGCTACCATGTGACCCGCTGTGAGCCAGAGGAGAGGCCACACCGTGGAGTCTGGCTGCAGAGGAGAATGCTGCAGCCCAACATGAAACTGACTTGATATTAACAAGGAGCCAGAGAGACGGGCAGCTAGCAATGCTGGAGACAGATCTGGGGGAGGCTCGCCTGAGGAGCAGGACTGGAGCATGCTATGAGGCCGGAGCCCCTAGCTGAACCCCAGTGATGGGGAAGCATCTGAGAAGCTGCAAGGACGAGTTGCGATCCAGGGATCAAGAGGAGCCAGGTTGGGAGCTGGAGAGCTCGGCTGGAGTACTTGTCAGACCCTGGGAGAGCCAGGGCTGGGGAGAGGGAAAGCGCTGAGTGGCGCCACCTGTGGCGGCTACCGCCAGCACACGGAATGCGGGCAGGGGGCTGCCCCTTTATTACGCTGTACATGCTAAAGCATGGGGATAGGGGCTGCATGGACTGAACATGGACTCGGTGGGGGCTAACTGTCTCGTTTAAAAACCTCCATGAGTAGATGTCCCCCCCCCCCCCCAAGGAATGTGGGTTAACAGGAGTCAGTCACCCTTCTTCTTCTGGCCCCTTTTCCCATGATCCCCCACAATGGGTGGGCTGCTTAGAGAGGTGTCTTCCAGGAGGAAATTAGCTACAATCAGGCCAGCTGTCATTTTATCGTGTCTTTTTCCCCCAAAAAGACTAGGGGTAGCTGACAAGAAAATACAATATCCAGATGCAAAAGGCATTCCTCTCCCCCGTGCTCCCCATAAGCCCACATATTGCACACAAAAAGCATTAGGAATACACAACCACTTCCAAGTCCTAGCCCTCCCCCACTCCCACTCTCCTGTATTTCTTGCATGAGAGTCCCTATCTACTCCTTCACCCAGTGTAGTACTTTCCCTGCTGCCCCCCTCACAGAGGGGACCTGGCAGTACCCAGACCCCACACACCTTCCCAGTGCCCCAAAACATTTCCCAGGCATATTACCAATTCCAGTGAAATAATCCCTAACTGTTCCCCTGTCACTGCCTTTGTTGGTGCCTTTTATTATCCATTGTGGTCTCTGCCCCCCACCCCCATACACTCATGCATCCAGCCACACCCACCCTAGGTGCCTTGTGTGTATTGTCCTGGGAGTGAGTGAAGCTAGCCAGGTGTGAAGTGGAGGATGCATAGCGGAGCTCTCTGCTCAGTCCCTCCATGCTGGCTGTGGAGTCTCCTGTGCTGCTGCCAATTAGACGGCACTGAGGAAAGCTGGGCTCAGCAGGTTATTGCAGCAGGGAGGCTGTCCCATGACCTACCCCGGCTCAGCACAGCAAGCGCAGCACAGAGCTGACAGAGGCACTGAAGCTTCTGGACCCAGCCAGGATGTTTTCTCTGGGAATTGCTTTATCCTCGGCACGCACAGCAGCAAAGCAAGCCAGTTGGGATTTTTCACCCCACTCCACCGCAAGGATGGGGAGGGGGAACATGGGTCTGGGATTGTTGGCCTTGGTGTGGATGTCCCTGTCAGAGCAACACGCAGGATGCCAGGGGACAAAAGCTCTGTGACCCTGTCTGAAGCGCACAGGAGAGGCGGGTTTCCTCCCAGGGAGGAGGGAGCATCAGACAGTGTGCGGCTGCCCTCTTCCATCTGGGTAAGGAGCCATTCTCTCTCTAGTGTTTCTGCCTGCTGCAGCTAAGGAAAGCCCAGGCCCTGTGCTGGGTTAGCTGCTGTAGTGGCCACTAAGCCTGCGCTGCTGATGACTGGCTGGGTAACTCCTCTGGAGTCCCCAACCAATTGAGATGTTGGCTTTGTGGCCTGGGATGAAGGTGGTATGCTCAGCTGATGAGTTCTGGGGCCTGCACCCCAGCTGGAGGAAGCAAATGGAATTAAAATAAATCAATCAATAAATCTTCATTCTTTTCCTCTTGTGGTGTTCGGAGCTTGCTAAATGCTGTTTGGGACGGGAGGACATCAGGGTTTTGCAGTGCAGCAACATGAAGGGATGTCGTCTTTCTAGGAGCTGACTGTGGTTGTTTTTAAACGAGACACCCCCATGCATGGTCACCCACCGTCCACGTTGGGGAACGCTTGTGTGAATTCGGTGCATGGGGGTGCATGCTCCTGTGACTCCTGTCTTGCTCACCGTGTCCGGCTTTTCCCGGCGTGCCCCATGTGTGGACGGGGTGGATGTAGGCTTGCCATACCTCCCCTTTTAGTCCTGGCAGATTATGAAAAGTACACGGTGCAGGGCTGCATTGGCACCACTCCAGCCCTGCACATGTATTTTTCATAAGCTGCTAGGATTAAAGGGGAGGTATGGCAACCCTAGGTGGGTGGTGTGCGGACAGGGTGGCTGTGCGTGGGGACGCTTGTTTGAAGCGTACCTCCACGCGTGACGCACCCGACCCAGGCATCAACCGCGCACCCCTCCTCCCTCACCTGTCTTGTTTAAAAACACCCTATGTTGCCACTACCACAGCGAGCTTGAACTGTCTTGCTGGTTTGGAGAGTAAGGAGGATTTTCATGTGGGCCTGTGCAGCCTGCCCTGTGGTAGCAGAGTGCAGGCCTCGGTGCTGCTGAGCTGGCACATGACTCAAAAATAACCTTTCTTCACCCCTGTCAAAGACTGTGCCTACAGGATTGCAAGCAAGCCCGAGTTTACATAGCAATTGGAGCAGAGAATTGGAAGTTGGGACTCCTTGAATCTATTACTCAGCTGCTGGTTCACTGTTACTTTAGGAAAGTCACTTAATATGTATCTGCCATGCCTATGTCGGGGGTGGGGAACCTTGGGCCTGGGGACCAAATGTAGCTCGTGGCTACTTTTTTATTTGGCCTGTTCCCAGTTCTTGGATCTGTCCCCTGGATCCAGTTCCTACCCTCTGGCACTGAAGATTGAGCTGGGGGTAAGGGAGCAGCACAGATGAGCTCATGCACACAAGATCCATGCTGCAGAACCAGGATCTGGACCTGATTCTTCCTGAATGCACCCCTCCCCCACTTCTACGTGACCCTCAGAGCTTGTACTACTTTTCAAAATGGCCCCAAGAGGGAAAAGATTCCCCTAGGTACTTGCTTTCCAAGCATTGCTAATTGCTCCAATCCTTTCTGGATAACTTAACTCTCTAATCACTAGCTGAGCTTGATGAATAAGCCTGAAAACTGCCACTTCTCCATTCCCAACCTGTTGGCTCCTCAGCAGCTCATCATGATTGGGGTAAATGGAAAGGTCAGGATAGGCAGTGCCTTCGTTTTGTTCATTGGTTCAAATTTATACCCCACGCTTTCCCTAAGACTCAATTCTATGAGCTGAGCCTATCAGAAATTATTACTTCATTTTGCTAACTGAGGAGATCATTAGAGATACTGTGACCTCTGCCAGTAGCTCTTTACCGAAGTCTGTATATTAGTGATGGCCCACATCCCCCGGTCCTGCCTTGGGCTCATACTCATGACTTGAGCTGGGGGACAGACCTGGTGTAAGAGTGCATTGTTTCTTTCCACGCTGGCCACTAGCAGCCATGGAGTTGCAGTTCTGCTCTGTGGCAAGGAATTAGAGCTGTACTTAACCAATGCAATTGTACTGTCCCAAAGTACCTATCCTATCAGTCTTGGCAGGGCTCCCTGAAATGGTGGCTCCTTGGAACCTTTTCAGGGCCTTCTGGGAGCCCATGGAAATAATGGAGGGAAAAAGAGTTCCCATAATTGCCCAGGCTACTGACGTTCTCTCTTATTGTTTTTCTAAAAATGGAGGCCAGAATGAGCACTTGGGTTTCACTCCTTGCTCAGCAAGAGGCAGAGCTGCTTTGGGGATTTCAGGAGGAGGAGAGTTTCCTCATGCAGATACTGGCTTGCAGGAGGCCAGACTGATGTGTGTGCAGCAGGGCAAGGTGCCAGAAACCTCAGGGCTCCTCTGTGTGTTACCATGAGCTGAACCATCTTTGCATCTGCAGTCCTGACATGCAATATTAGTCACCTCATGTACCAAGCAAATTGCAGGCCTGTGACATGCCTTCCTCCTTGGTGTCCTGCTGTGGTTAACAAAGAGAGGATGAACTTTAGCTTGGAGTATGAGCAGCGGGAGTATATAAAATCTTGAAAATCTAAGATCATGCATTGTGCCAGCATTCCTTCCAAACGTCATTGCTAATGAGAATCAAAAATGGCATGATCTCCGCATGAATTTGTGCCTAATGAAAACAGCTTCTAGCAATCCTCCCAGGAACCAATATCCTGTAAACGCTCTCTACTTGCACTACAATATATTCTGTTTAATCATGATGGCTGCTTTACTGGGCTAACCCCTAGGGAAGTAGATGACAATGGAATGGCCTTGCTGTTGCTTAATTACAAAAGGAGTGGCAATATCTGCCTTAATGGGGAGTCACTCCTCTGGCCAGTAACTCCTCTGGCCAGAGCTAAGGGGTTAAATGAACAGGGCTATCAGAGTGCCAGGGTTTGGATGCTTGTACCATTAAATTGATCAAAATAAGTAGAATGAAAGTGAGCACAGACTGATTTCCCCCCCCCCCAAAGCAGTGGCTTTGAGGAAAAAGGGACAGAGAAGGCCTTGGTTCCCCACTGATTTACATTATAATAATGCATTTTATTTTTACACCACACTTCTTCCTCCACCCCCACCGCCAAATGGAACTTGGAGCACTTCACAACATAAAAATACAGTTAAAATGCCATAAAACAACTTAAGTTAAAACCCATTTAAACTAGTTTAAAAAGTGGAAGGCGAGGGAGAGGACAAAATACATCAAGGGGAACTGGCAGTGGATCTTCTAGAAGCACCTGGAAAATAGAAAGGTCTTTAGGTGTTTTTTGAAGGGGAGGCTGGAGGAACTGAGACGAACTTCTGGAATGAGCGCGTTTCACACGGAAGGGCCTGCCGTGTGCAGTCACTCCTGTCTTATGTACTAGTGCTGTGATACGTTTGGAAATCTGTGGAGTAGGATATGGCTCCAATACAGGGATAATCCATGACTTAGTATGGGCCTACATGCTAGAACTCTTCTGCCTTTTGTCTTTTTCATGTATCCTAATTCAATCTGGACAACTACATGCTTAGTGGAACAGTTCCCCATGAGGGTTACTATGTATAGTAACGGCTGACAGGGTTAAAGCATGCTGGCTCTTGCCGAGTAACATATAATTGCAAAATCAGGTGTGCTTTCTTCCTCTAAAGCAGGACTGATGTGATTAGAGATTAAAAGCAACAGCCATTTCTCCACAGACCATGATGTCTGTTGTCTGAAAAGTGGAATGTCCTCCGTGGGCAGACTTAACACACGTTCAGTGGTGATTCACCTGACATCCTTGTCTATCTAGTGATAGTTGGGGTGCACTTCTCCATCCATTGAAGTCAGTGGTTTAGTGCCCAATGGAGGAACGAGCCCATGATGTTTTTGCAGTCTCTGTTCCTGAAGGGGACTAATACTCTTACTTTCATTTGAGGAGAAGTGGAAGCTAAATTGGTAGCCCTTGCTTTTGTGGAGACCAGCTTGGCAATAGGAATATCAAAGACTCAAAATCTGGAAGGTAATCAGAAAAAACCCACAAATTAATTTAAATCTCATGATTTTTAAGCTGGTCTCATAACATTTAGGGATTTGACTCGTAATTTTCCAGTACCCGAGAACTGTTTCCAGAAAGAAAGAAAAAAACCCATATGCAGCAAAGGGGGGACTGCAGCATTTTAAAAAAAGGGGGGGGAGCTCAAATTCATGGATTAACCCCCCCTCCCATAAGCACCACTCCACACCCCTAGACATCCCTAATGTTGTGGACCCCACACTCAGGTTTCAGCTCCCAGAGCTGCCCACCAAATTACCTTCCCAAATACCAGCCCTCAAAGATCCCATTCACCAGGGTCTGGCTCCACAGGGGCACAGGGTAGGGCTACGGCTCCCTCACAGATATCGGTGATGGTAGCAGGCCCAAGGTGGAGCCTGAGTCAGGGTTTTAAGACCCAGCACAGGTCTCGCTGCAACATCGCCCCAAATTCAGCCAGTTACCATACGGATTAGCTGAAACAATGAGAAACGCTGTGAGTTGAGGCAATTTGGTAAAGATGGGTTCTGATCGTGGCTATTAAAACAGACAGGCCCTTGCTGTGCATACCTCATGTGTTTGTGAAGATCCCACAACCTGAGAATGTCTTTGTCCTTGGTTGCAGTCTCAGACCATGAACTATGTGGGTCAGCTTGCTGAGACGGTTCTTGTCACCGTGAAGGAACTGTACAAGGGCCTGAACCCAGCTACCCTGACAGGATGCATCGATATCCTCGTGGTGAGGCAGCCAGATGGCTCCTTCCAGTGCTCGCCTTTCCACGTGCGCTTTGGAAAGCTGGGTGTCCTGCGCTCCAGGGAGAAGGTGGTAAGTGATGCCGGCTACATGCTGCACCAAGGGAGGAGACTGTACAGTGGCTGGTGGATGTTTGTGAAGGTCCTTCCTCCTTTCCTGTGTCTCCATATTTCCAGAAGCCTGGTCCCATCAGCACAGCTATCCTGGGCCGGTGTAGCAGTCCATCAAGCCTAGTAGCCTGTCTCTGACAGCAGCCAGTACCAGATATGTTTGTTTATTATTATTAGTCAAATTTATATGCTGCCCTCCCCGCAGAGGGTCAGGGTGGCTTACAATCATAAAAACAGCAATAAAAATAATTAAAAATCAATAGTAACGGTTATAAAAATCCCCTTAACACCCCACCCAGCCCTCCCCCACACCCAATCCCATACCACCCTATCCCTGTCTGCTAAGTGCCTGGCCAAATAAAAAGGTCTTGCATAGGGTGCTTTCAGATGTTACGGCTGCTGCCTCTGCCACCACAAACATCCCCTGGTGGTGGAACTTTTTTTGGGTGGGGGGGAGAGTACAAGAAGCTAGAGGGCAATGGCGAAGCACCTCTTCCCTGTTAAATTTAGGAATGTCTTGAGCATGAGGATGCATCCCTGGACCATTTGCCCTGTGAGGTACATGCAGCAGAGAGGATTGCAAATTATTGTGTAACCAACACAAGGCTAGGGTTCTAAGTCCTGAGTGTTCTGCTTCTGTCAGGCCACCCTTAGCCTAACAAATCTGCTACTTCTGTGAGCTGAAAGATCCAGGGATTTATAGTTCACTCAGTAGAGGCTAATGTAGAGAGATCACGAGGTCCCTAGTTCAATACCGTATCTTATCAAGACCCAGGTGTTCCCCGTTGCATGGGTAGCATGATATATGGTGTGGAGGCTAGCTGGACTGTGCTCTTTTGTTTCCAAGTTTAACAGCCTCAAAGTGTTCAAAGATAAGAGATTTGAACAGGAATATATATTCCTCATGTGAAGAGAAGGGGGAGATGTGGCAGATATAAGTGACATGGTGTCACTGAATGGAGTGGTGAGCACAGGGAGGATATGGCTGAACATGGAGACTTCTCAAGGTAGATGCAGTTAGGATTCATCTTCCTTTCTTTTATGAGTGATCTCACGGAGTTCTTACCAGTGTCTCATTACCAGGAATTGGAGTTGGAATGAACTTTGTAAAGTGCCATGTACACTGCTGGCGCTATATAAATGTTTGTTATTAATAATAATAATAATAATAATAATAGGGATTTCTGTATTTGCAAACCGTTAGATAAGTGTTTGCCATGGAAATAATATTCACATTTCTGTTTGTTCAGGTGTTTTGGTTATTTCAGTCCCTTGGACTTTTTTGACCATTTGATTTAGGTATTTGGATCCCTCCGGTGACTTCATTTTGGCACTAGTGCAGAGTAGTTGCTAGATCGTGCTGAACTTGAGTACCCAAAGTGATTGCGATACCCAGAACCAAATACACCAAACGGATATTCATTTCTGCAATTGAAGCAGGAACCATCAGTGACTATGTCAGGCTCGATATATGAAGTGGGCAAAATCATTAGTTCCAATATTTGCCACAAACACTCATTCAGCTCTCCCGAGAATGATCTGCTCCTCTGCTGCCAGGCGTGTAGGTCCAGATGGATTGAACATCTCTCTCTCTCTCTCTCTCCAGGTTGACATAGAAATCAATGGGGAGCCGGTTGATCTGCACATGAAGCTGGGAGATAATGGAGAGGCTTTCTTTGTCCAGGAGTCGGAGGAGAGCCAGGTGAGATGAACGTGGCTCTTGGAACCAGTGTTGTGCGTGCCATTGAAACGGGTCTCTTGCTGTTTGTCCCATCCATTGTATGTCTCCTTCTGCAGATTGTGTGGAGAACTTCAAAACCAAAAACCAAAAAACCCCTACCTGAGCTAATGCAGCTATCGCTTAGGCACAAATAAATACAGACTCAAAGGGGAAAAGTGGGCCCTATCTCTTGTGAGCTATCTGCTCCCCCAACAATCTGCCAGGCCCAGGGGTGGTGTTTAAGGTCACAAAGACTCTGTGGTAATAGTGTGTGGTGAAGAAGAGAGTTGCAAGATAACCTCCGACCCTGGTGGCAGGAGGGTATTAACATTCCAGTTTCTTCTACCTGTATTCCAGGAGTGCATCCCCTCTTGCCTGTGCACGTCTCCCATCCCTGATTACGTGGCCCGGTCCTCCCAGGATCTTGGAACTTCTCAGCTAGGCCTGCATGGAGATGTGGAAGCCTCGAGCTCTGAAACGTCCCTCCGTAAGAAAAGGCGGCGCAGGAAGAAGCCGAAACGGAAGGAGTCCTTGGGCTCCACTTTGGAGGAACTGGAAGGGACGGCGCGTGAGAGGTCGCTGGAAGAGAAGTACAAGATGCTGACTACAAGGTGAGCGAGTCCAGTGGCTGGGCAAGGGCTCCTTGGAGACAGTGTGATCTAAAGGGCTGAATCTCTTGCCCTCTTGAGTCTCTGGGTGATTCCCTGTCTGGCCTGAAGAAATCACTTAATCTGCCTGTGTAGAAGAACGGTGACGGTGCTTGCTGCGCTGCAATAGTCCTGCAGGGTGGTTGTTATTAATCACTTGTACTGCACTGTCCATGTTCAGAGTGCTTTACAATCCTTATCCAGTTCACCCTTCCAACCGCCTTCTGAGGTAGGTCATTATTATTATTCCCCTTTTACAGATGAGAAACTGAAGTAAAGAGCTAGTGACTCGCCCAAGCCTTCCCCACCCCCTCCCCCCGAGAGTTCATGGCTTAGGACGGATTCCGACGTGCATTTAAATCGCACAGAATCCTCGGCGGCACAGTGCGATTTAAATGCACGTCGGAATCCGCCCTAAGACAGGATTTGAACCCTGGTCTCCCAAGTTTAAGGCCAACGCTTCATCCACTTGACTACATTGGGTTAATCAGCAGTTTCTAGGTTCTTTCTCCATGGTGTGCCAGGAGCATGAAATCTGTTTTGGAAGCTTGTCATGGCACCAACCCATCTGCATGTGGCTTGAACCCTGTCTAGTAGCACCCGGTACTGGTAATTCCATCTTAATTTCTCTCTGTCTTCCCAGCAATTCTGTTTATTACTCATTCACTGACCTCCCGTGTGAGGAAGCTGGAGCCATGCAGCGCAAGGAAATCTACCCCTATTCTGATGGGGAGTTGACTCCACAGCAGAGGTAAAGGACAAGAGACTGAACTAAATTAACTTTGTGTCTTGAAGTGTGTTGGAGGATGTCACTGAGACTGGGAACAGGCTATAGACAGCACCATGAAATGGCAGGATGGGAAAATCCAGCTGGCTTGGTAAGGTGTCTGTGGAACCTAGGCTAGGGGGAGCCCTGAACAAGGCAACGAGGAGAAATCTGTGTAAATCTGGTGGGAAATAGCAGGCCGTAGAAGAAGGGATGAGGAGAATGTTTAGAGGCAGCATGGTCTAATATTAGGAGCAAGCATAGGATACAGCAGATGGACCATGATCCACAAACTATTTATTATTTACCTAGCGCCACCAAACGAATGTACCTGGCACTGAACGTGAGTGAAGCCAGTTGGATTTGTTTGCTGTGTGACAATGGGGGGGGGGGGCACTTTTGTGTATCTTCCTTTATTTCCCACCCACCGTTTGTCATGTAGACCCTTTGATGCTGGGACTGTCCTTCTCTAGGGAGTGTGTGTGTGGATACACAGGCCTAGCACAAAGAGCATTTCTATAGTATAAGTGCTGTGTAGATGAGGAAAGGCTCCTGCTTTATCTTTTTTTTTTCCCCCCCCCCCATCCCCCAACTCCCTTGTAGCCTTTCCTCAAGCCATCCACCCTCCCCTAAAAGCGACTCGGAGCTGGAGATCAAACCCCTGGAGCCTTTGTCTCTTGGAGCAGAATCCCACATGCAGTGGACATGGGGGAGGCTCCCTCAGGTGAGTGAAATGAGGAGGATGTGGCAGGGGGAATCGCCTTCTAAGCAAACTTGCATTGAGCGATGCAACTTCTAACTGCCGGGAGTGAATGATAGGGCAGGGGTCACATGATTTGGACACTTTTGCCTTGGTTTTGTATGTTTTAAGCATCTGGTGCTGGCTACTGCTGGAGACAGGATACTAGTCTAGAGAGACCATTGGTCTGATCCAGCGTGGCAGCAGTTATGCCTTAGCAGAAATGTAAATTGCCACCGTTGGTCTGGAATGGCAAGGTTGCTCTTTGGGATATTGTCCAAGCAGCCGCAAAGCTAGATCACATTATACAGTAGAGCATATGTTTTAGAATCACAGAGCAGGAAGAGACCATGAGGGTCCTGGAGACTGAGTCCAACCCCCTGCTTGGTGCAGAGTGCACTCTGCCTAGAAGATCATCCCAGGCAGAGGCTCATCCAACCTCTCCTTAAAAACCTCCAATAACAGAGACTTCACAGCTTTTTGTTCTCTTGCTCCGTAATACTTGCTATAGCTGTACCGGTAGAGAGATTTCCCTGCTTCCCTTTCAGTCCAGTGGAGAATAGCATGAGGCTGAAATATTTAGGCCAGATAGTCCCTGTGCTGGGCAGGTGGAAGAGGTTAGAAATTAGTGGCACTGAGGCCTGTCATCTCCCTTTAGCTGTGTATGTTGCATGCATCTCTCCATACAAGTACTGTATATTGGAGTCTGGCCCCCTCTGGTCAGTCAGGTTCACAGCCTTGGAGTGCTTCTGGACCCCTTGCTGCGCTTGGATTTTCAGGTGGCAGCCAGGAGGCGGTGGCCAGGGGTGCTTTTTATCAACTCCATCTGGAAAAGAGGCTGCGGCTTTTTCTTTTGGATTCGGATCTGGCCACTGTCATCCGGGCTTTCATCACCTCGAGTCTCGATTACTGCAACGTCCTCTGTGTGGGGCTGCCCTCGATGACTGTTTGGAAGCTGCAGCTAGTGCAGAATGCAGAGGCTCACCTCCTCTCAGGGGTGAGGCACTGGGAACACGTTACACTGGTGCTTCAAAATCTGCACTGTCTCCCTAGAGCTTTTCGGGCACAATTCAAGGTGCTGGTTTTGACCTTTTTAAAGCCCTAAACAGTCAGGGCCTCCATGTATCTGAGAGACCACCTGTCCTTCCGTGCCCTATTGCAGCCCCTGCCATCTGCTGGGAGCGCCTCCCTGCGGAGACCATTGGTTAGTCTTGTTTGTATGCCGAGGGCTCACAGGGAGGCATTCTCAGTTGCTACCCTGACACTGTGGAACTCCCTTCCCCCAGACGTTCATTTCAGCCCAAGCCTGGGTGTCTTCCCGAGGCGGCAGTGTAAGACCTTCCTGTTTGTAAAGGTGGGTGGGTTTGGGGCAGGGTGTGTGTGTGTGTGTGTGTGGGGGGGGGGATTTGGATGTGGGGAATGGGGAGGTGATATTGGGTGGGTTTTGCGGGGGGTTGTGGGAAGGTCTGAGGGTTTTGAGGTGGGGGTTGTGTTCTGGTTTGTGAGCTACTCTGAGCCTATGGGAAGGCTGGCATGAAAACCTAAATCAATACATAACTCTCCCACAATGCATTCTGGTGAGATCCCAGCATCCTCTCTTTCAGGACTCCTATCTTGTACCAGAGTGCAAGAGAGCAGCTGCAGTGGGATTTTGAGGATACTTCTGTCTGTGCAGGACTGGTCTTACCACAGGGTGCCGCCCTGGGGCCCATTTTCCTTGGGGCCCCTGCAGTGGCCCCCTTTTTCACCAGGGCAGATCTTGGGGGGGGGCGGCGCCACTCCTTCCCAGTGGGTTGCAAACATGACCACCTTTAGGGTCCCAGGGAGGATGCCCCCAAGGTGGTCAGGCCATCGGGGCCCCTGCATTTTATGATTGCCTGGGGCCCTGCAACTTCTAAAGCCAGCCCTGTGTCTATGAAAGTCCCGTCTATAGTCCTCCTCATGGTAGCGTGTCTCCTGCACAGCTCCTAGTGGCAACAGTTTTGTCATATGCTCAATCTATTTTGTGCCTATAAATAACAGGAGAGCCTTTGAGGAGAGAGGATGAGAAGAACCTCTGACAAATTCTCATAAAAAATTGATTATGCGTTTTGCTCTTCACTAATTCTTTGTTTACTTCCCTGCTCAAGCTTTTGTTTTTTGATTCCTTCCTAAGATGAGTAAATTGGAGCGAGTTGAACCAGCAAAGTCCACCAAGGATATCACCACAACAGCAAGTGTTGCCACAACGGTGACGATCCCTGTGGGGGAGACAACCCACTTCCTAGCCATCGCAACTGATCTGGAAGGTGACTTGAGCACAGTGGACTCTGGAGAGATGTCCAGTTCCCCAGCCATCCCGGTAATTAAGCCAACGCCCATCTTCTTTAAGGGGAATGGGGCTCTCATTCACAAGGAGCCCTGCCCCGCTGCTGAGGAGACAGTTGATGAGCTGGAGACCCTGCAGCCACCAGCAGGGGAAGAAGGAGTACAACATCCAGCAACAGCTGCAGAAGAGGAAGGAAAAGAGAATATGGAGGTGAAGATCCAACAAATCCTGGAGCTGGATCAGGCAGCGCCTGCCCTGAGGCAAGGAAGTTCGGAGATCATGGGACCCAGAGACAGTCCTGAGCCAAAACTAGAGAGGAGGCGAGGTGAGAATTGACGGCAGATTCTCTTACGCTGAAGCATAGGGTCTGGAAATTGACATAGAGAAGGCCTTTATGTTTTCTGAGAGTAACGGGGGCCATAAAGCTCCCTTGTCTTCCCCTCCCTTGTCTCTTGGATTGTAAGCCCCTTGGGGGTAGGGACCTGTCCATAACAATTGATTGTACAGTGCCAGGTGCATTGCTGATGCTATATAAATAAATAATAATCATAATGTAATAAAACAAAGAAGGGCTGTTGGTGTGTGTCAGCTGATCAGTGCTGAACTCCGATCTGGACAAACAGCTTGCTTTCCTCAAGGTGTCCAGATATGGACGCTGATGCTGTGCTTGGGATTTGAGGGAGCTGAATAATTTAAAAAATAAGTTGGGTTTAACTCTTGATCTGTGTGTTTGAGGTTCCATGAAGAAAAGTCCTCACCTGGGTCCAAGCGACATTTACCTGGAGGAGCTTTCCAACCTTGATTCGGAGCAGGTGGCACTGTATTTCCCTAAAAGGTATGATGTTTGTAATGGGCTCCTGCTGCTGCTTTGATTCCAAGAGGGTGCTGATTTCCTGGCGGCCAAGGGAGAGAATGTGCCTTGTTGAAGGTAACTGATCCAGATAAAATCACTATGATCTGGTCTGTGCTGAAAGCCCAGCCCCTCCTGACTGAGAAGATGGGACGGAATTACACGCTGCGACTCTACCTGATGCATGTTTGTTCTCTCTTAGCAATCCAGCTTCTGTTGGGAATACAAGGATCTGACTGTCATGGCGCTGTACCCACCATGGGCACTTAACATCCAAATTTGCTCCTCCCCTTTTCTGGTGCTTATCTTAACATTTACAAAGTAACACATCTTCAGTTCAGGAGTAGATTCTACGGACATGGGGCTCCTGTAGTTTCTTCCTGAGAGGGCTGGGTTCGAGTTCCCACTGCAGGATCTCCTGCTTATCTCTCTTCTCTTGGAGAGGGCTTTGACCTGTTGTGCTCCTGTGTGGTGCCAATGAGATGCACCTGGTCTGGCTGCCCGGGTGAGTCAGGAGAGCGGCTTGCACCTCTGTGCAGAATCTTTGACCTCGTGCCCTTCAGTTGCCTATTTGTCTAAACGAAATGTGAGTCACATTATCATTCCCCAAAGCCTATTAATCCCTCGGTGAGCCCTGTAAGTGAGGGTAGGGTACTCTCCCAGTCAGGCGGCTAAAATACATCTGATTTGGTGAATTACAAGTTATTGGTTCTCTGCTTTTTCTGTTGTTGGCAGTGATGTGGGACTGAGTTCAAAGACTGAGTCCAACAGCCAGGTCCAGTTACCAGCTGGCCCCACATTGGACAGTGGCACAGAAAATCTATGCGACCTCAGCCATGACCCAATGTCCTCCATTGTGCTCTCTCTTTGTGGTGGCCTTGGAGATAGTGGGGAGATCTCTCCTGGTAAGTCTGAGGTGGGGTGTGTGAATTTCTGCTTTGGGGTCTGCAGAGAACACCAGTGGGAATGCCCTGCTGATCTATTGGGAAGGGCTTACTGTGAATAAACGCTACCCAGCTCGGCTAGAATAAATGTCATGATGTAGGCGATTGGGACATGGAATGGTATGCAGAAGTCTGAGGAGGCACAGCATTATTTCTATGGTGATTTCAGTGTTCAAAGTGCTTTACAGTCCTTATCTAGTCCTTCCCCTTCCCCCCTGCGTGAGGAAGGTGATTATTTCCATTTTACAGATGGGGAATTGAGGCTGAGATGATGATTTGCCCCACACCATTCAGTGAGTTCATGGCTACAAGGGGATTTGAAACTTACTCACCCATAGAATCGCAGAATGTCAGAGTTGGGAGGGACCTCCAGGGTCCTCTAGTCCAAACTCCCATTTGGGATGCGGAATGATGACACCTGCAACATCCCCAACAAATGGCTGACTGGCCTTCTTTTGTTGTATTGTTTAAACAAAAAAACCAAACCAACCAGATAGCCTATGACTTTCCTAAGCAACTTGTTCCATTGCCAAACAGCTCATATTTCCCAATATCTTATCTACTAGTCTACACTGCTGACTGGGGGCAGAAGGCTGCATTGCCCCAAAACAGTAGACAATTCAATTAAAAAGGTGCTTTGAGGAAGAAAGCCTGAGGGTGAGGAGGTGTATAGAGAATGTCTAGGAGAGCCCTGTGGTGACGTGGCATTGAGATCCTGTGCCTTGGCAACCCCTAGAGAGCATTCTGCTTCGCCCTTAGTTTTACATAATCCTACCATCCTCGAGGGACTGTCAGGAGACGGTACGATGGCTTCTCTCCTTTCTGTTTCTGCTAGAGAAGTTCATGAAGGATGTCCTTTCCTACCAGGAGTTTGCAGAGAACCCAGGTGTCCTCGATGACCCAAACCTGGTGGTACAAATCCACAATAAGTGAGTGGGCTGCTCTCAAGCTCTGCTTTCACCCTTTTCTAGAGCTGCTTCTCTGCATGTTCCCCTCGCCCTAAAGAGGCTGTTTTTCTCGGCTGGCTCTAGTCTTAGGCCCCTTCCCGCCAATTTCTTCTGCCTGTCAGAAATCACCTGGGTGTGAGGGGACATATATGCCAATTGTGAGGGGTCATATATGCCAGTTAGAATTACAGGAATTTGCTTATTATATAATAGCAGATTTCTGATATTGCACAAATCCTATCTTCCTATCATGGTGATTCAAATCCAGAGTTCCCTCTGCCCCCTTCCCACCCCTCTGTGGGCTCTATGGCCTCCCTCTATTAACTGCTGCTGCTGCTCTCCCTCCTTCTGCCTCCCCTAACTCCTGTGATGGGGTACTGCCATGTACCTGGTGGTGGGGAAAGAGTAGGGCTGGCCTTGGAACTTGTGGAGTAGAAGGCAAGGAAAATGCAGGGCACCTGGTGGGGGGACACCTTCTGTGGGGCCCTAGAGGTGGTCATGTTTCAGTCCCTACTGGGAGGGAGTGGGGACCCCACACCCTGCCCAGGTGAAACTGGGGCCCCCCTGGAAGTAGAGTAAATAGCAGGGCCCAAGGAAGTCACCTGGGGGTCTCCTTGTGGTAAGGCCGGCCCTGGGAGAGAGGCCGGCAGAAAGGGCCATCTAGGAGCAAGGAGGCATGGCTGTGAGACTACAAATCTGTGGAGGTCCAGTCCTGGGGGGTGTCAATGGCTGCTCCCCATGTCCCTGCTTCAGTGCTCAGCCACATACATTTTTGAAGCATTAGCTTCTCTTGCGCCATGCTCACCACCTCCCTCTCCGCTTCTAGGTATTACAACTGGGCGGTTGCTGCTCCCATTGTCCTTTCCCTGCAGGCTTACCAGAAGAACCTTCCGCAGGTAAGTTACAACACTCCCTAATGTTCCTGTTGCTGCATGGACTTTCTTACCCTAAGCCAAATAAATGCTGTTTATGGGATCTCTGGGACATGCTATGAACAGGGACCTATGTTCACTATGTTTTCCTCCTTGCTACCAATGGCGGAAAATGCAGTGAACATGGGTCCCTGCCAACTATCTTAGAACCTTTCCCAAGCCTTGCAACTTCCCTGTGCAGTAAGGAAGGTGCTGAGGCAAAGGGACTTGCCCAAGGCATCATAGCAAATAGATGGCCCAGTTGGGAGTCCTGATTACAGTCCATTTCCCGTCTCTAACCAGTAGATATTGCTGGTCCTCGTTTCATTTGTAGCATAGGCTACAGTCATAAGCACCTGCACAGGCCTTGCATATATGTCAGAAGACTTATCTGCTGGCTTCCATGCCCAAATAGGTCTGAAACCCACACCTGCTGCTTTGGAGGGTTTAGAGCCTGGTCTGGCCTTTTACTGCTTGGCCTCCCTTCTGCACCATGAGGAAATTCCTTATGTGCTTGTGGTGGTGATGGGAAGAGAAGTTTTGGAAGCTGAAAAGAAGTAAATGCTGTGAATCTCCTTTCTTCCAACCTGCATTGGGAACTTGGCCTTTCCCTTGTGACAAGGCAGTAATTGGGTGAGAGCTAGGCATGAAATGGAATTTTGACACCGATTCCATCTTCAGTGGATCTAGTCATTCCAATCCATTCAGCAAAACATGGACTGCAGTATGATCTGGTCTGTTTTTCTTGAGTTCCAGACTGGCTAGTGTGCTGCCATCTTGCACTTATGAAGTATGTGGCACAAGGTGGCTCGCAGAACTTGGCACGGAGCTCCAACAAATCCATGTTACAATTCTGTGTGATGTTCTGAAATAGCAGATTTAATCTGCAAAAACAAAATGGCTGACCTGTTTCAGCCCTAAGAATGTTGTCCAGTTAAAAGTTTCTGGGAGCTGGGGTGTAGGTGAGCTTCTCCTGAGCTTGGATGTGATCCATCGGGCAGCAGGCCTCACTCACCTTTGGCAATCTCTCTCACCTCCACAGAGCACCATCGACAGGCTGGTGAAGGAGAAGATGCTCAAGAGGGGTAGCAGGTGGTGGTTTTCCTGGAGGAGGAAGGAATTTCCTAATGAAGAGGTACGTGTATTGTGGTTGGGCCAACAACCTGTGGAGTGGCTTCTTTCTCTCCGTTGGCACACCCAAGCCGTGTTTAAAAGCTTGTTGTTCAGCCCAGGCTGAAGCAGAATGGAGGCCAGTCAAAGTAGGTAATGAAAATGTCCCTGAGAGGCCACCATTTTGAATCTTGGGAGCCATTGCTGCCACAACTTAGACTGATAGCTGAGCTGTTGGATAAGGAGCAGGCTGTTAGAGCCCTGCTAATAAAAGAGCATTAAGCCCATGGTTGCACTATCTTGGATTGTTAATGCAAGGTGCAGCAGGCAGCAAAGCTGGCAGGTAAATGTGTCCTTGGAAAGACTTCATCGCAGCAGGTAAAGGTCCCACAGAATTGGACAGAATTCAGGGTGGGAATTGGCTCCTCTACACACCCTGAGCAGCTTTCTGCCTTCAGATTGTTCCTTCTTGGACAGCAGAGCTGGGACTGACTCGGCTTCCTGTTGCCACCCTAACAGCCCAGCTAGGTCTGCGTGCTGTTCCCTGCCCCTCACCTAGTCTTCAATCTGACGTTCTGTGCCTGATGAGTCCTGAAGGAGTTAACAGTGACAATTTCTGTGTCTACAGCATGAGAAGGCGGAGAAGGCTAGCCCTGCAGAGCTGCAGCAGAGGTAAGGGGGGCCGGTGTGGCTTGTCTAAAGCTTTTCTGCTGGAGCCCGTTTTTAAGGGCATTTCTATGGCAGAGTTAACCTGCTGCATGGTGATGTTGGGAGAGTCCCTTCCTCCCCTCCTGGGGCTAAGGAACAGAAAGATAGAACATGGAACTTCCCATTAGCATCTTAACTTGGGTGTAGGGCATTCTGATCCCCATCCCGGGTAACATCTGGCCTAGGTCCTGAATATTGTGTGCAGTTCTGGTCGCCCCATCTCAAAAAAGATATAGTAGAATAGAAAAGGTACAGAGAAGGGCAACAAAAATGATAAAGGGTATTGGATCGGCTCCCCTATGAAGAGAGGCTGGATAGGTTGGGGCTTTTCAGCTTGGAGAAATGACGACTGAGAGGGGATATGATAGAAGTTTATAAAATCATGAGTGTTGCGGAACACGTTATTAGGGAACAGTTATTACCCTCTCAAATAGC
Source organism: Sphenodon punctatus (assembly GCA_003113815.1). Taxonomy (NCBI): domain Eukaryota; kingdom Metazoa; phylum Chordata; class Lepidosauria; order Sphenodontia; family Sphenodontidae; genus Sphenodon; species Sphenodon punctatus. The sequence goes on from QEPC01001209.1 coordinate 2,005,980, forward strand.
ACTAGAACTAGGGGGGGACACTCCATGAAACTAACGGCTAGCAGATTTAAAACAAATAATAGAAAGTATTTTTTCACTCGGTGCACGATTAACCTGTGGGATTTGTTGCCAGACGATGTGGTCAAGGCCAGTAGTATAGCTGGGTTTAAGAAAGGGTTGGATAAGTTTCTGGAGGATAGTTCCATTAGCAGCTATTAGCCGGGTAGGTTTGCGGAATGTAGCCTCTTACTGTCGGGAGCTGGGAGTGAACAGCAGGGAATGGATCGCCCCAGAGTGACCTGTTGGGTACTTCTTTGAAGGGACCGAGATTGGCTACTGTTGGAGACAGGAGCTGGGCTCGATGGACCATTGGTCTGACCCAGTAGGGCACTACTTACGTTCATGGTGATTGCTTCTGTGGGTCCTTCCAGAGTCCATCAATGCTCCATTCCTGGTTCTGGGCTAGCACCCCCATTCCCAAGCACTACATGGGTTTGTCCTGTCTTGGTGGCCGTGCTTGGTACCCGGCTTCTTATCCCTACTGTTCTGTTGACTTTTTTTCCCCCCCCTTTCTGTTTGCATGCTGGTGCAGGAGTCGGGAAGCTCTCTTATCCAGTGATGAGGAGTCTGCATCCCTAGGGAGCAGGGTTACACCGGATGCCATAGCGCAGAAGTTTCTTCCCACCTATAAGAAATCCCTGAGACTCTCTTCAGACCAGATTGTACGTCAGCCATTCTATTGTTCTGTTTTGGGGTCCATGGCTGAGACGATCAGTGTTGGACCAGAAGGGCCTTTTTTGAACATGCTTGTCTCCTTATGCACCCCCACCCCTGATCATCCCAAAGGGGCCCTGTGCTATACACTAGGAGACCACACGGCATATCCTTTTTGATTTGGGGTCGGGCCTGCTTAGTACTTAGATGGGAGCCCTATAAGGCAGTACCCATGCTGAGAAATCTGTAGGGGACATCTTTTCTATTTGCATCAGCCAGCCCTGAATTGGTGCCCCAGGCAGTACACTGCAAGAACTATTCTCTCTTGGACTAAATGTGAAGAGAGGTCCTCCCCATCCATGGATAGAAGACATCTTTAACTCTTGTCAGAATAAGGAATTAATCCTGATGTCCAAGCTGAATTCCTGTGCCAGGAGTTAGTCTGCCTCCATGGAAACAAAAAGGAAAGGACTAGAAAAATTCTTAGATCCATAAATGGCTATTAGTCAAGTTGGACAGAGGCTCTGATTATCAGGGACTGGGAGTGAATGGTCACTCCATTGTGACCTGTTGGGCACTTCTGTGAACCAGCCAAAGCTGGCCACTGTTGGAGACGGGATGCTGGGCTAAAGGGACTATTAGTCTGACCCAGGGTGGCAGTTCTTGTGTTCTTAGAACTGTACATGCCTCTCTTGTCCCATATTGGCCTTTAAAGTGCCATGTCATGCATGCTGCTAAGCAGCTGCTGTGTTCCTCACCAGGGTTAGCTGCATTTCAAGAGGTGATAAAAGGATTCTTGTGTGCTTAATTCTGTGTAAAATGAAATTCTAGCTCCTGTATGCATCTGTCTTGAATGAAATGTCTATCTGCAGACACGGTGCAGCTTGGGACCCTTTCAGTGAAGTTTTAGAATAACAAAACAACCATCCCCAAACCCTCTGCTGTTTGCAGAAAAGTCTGAACTTGAGGGACGGCCCCAACGAGGTTGTGTTCAGCGTGACTACTCAGTACCAGGGCACATGTCGCTGTGAGGCCACTATCTAACTGTGGAACTGCGATGACAAGGTGGTGATCTCGGATATTGATGGGACCATCACCAAGTAAGTGGCTGTGGGGGTGGGGGTCTTTCTCTTGCTCTGCCACCCACTCTGGTGAATGTACACAGGCATTTTATAAATAATTGCAGGAGAGTTCCAAAGGTGAAAGCAAATTCCTGCTCCTTGTTGTTTATCATTTCTATAGCACTTTCAGTGTTCAAAGTGCTCTTCGCTCCTTAGCGTGAGTTCTTCCTCGCAACAACTGGTGTAAGAGAGATCGTTGTTGTTCTCCTTTTACAGGTTATGACTGGAGGTTGAGAAAGTGACCTGCCCAGGGAGGACCTGGGAGACCATCTTAGCCATGAACAAGTACAGCACCTTCTCCAGTAGGCTGTGCTTGTTGATGGCCTAGATTTGGGTTCCCAGGTTTTAGTATGTGCTAAAAGGGACATCGTAACTCCTTCCTTCCTCTTCCTTTAGGTCTGATGCCTTGGGACACATTTTGCCACACCTAGGGAAAGACTGGACCCACCATGGCATTGCCAAGCTGTTCCATAAAATTCACTTGTAAGTACTAGCTAACTTAGAGAACTACTAGGAGTACCTTGCTACTGCCCATGGGGGGGAGGGGGGGTTAATAAGGGACAGATGGAATTCTTGTTCTGCTTCTTTGGCCCAAGTGCTATGAATTATTTTTACATGCGCTCTAGTGAATGGTCATGAGGGGGCGCTGTGGACCTTTTCCTAAATGTTCTGAGCTTAGTGTAGCTTTGGGATAAGCGAGACCATGAGAAAAAAATCTTTTGTGTCCACTTCAATGCTGTCAGAAAAGGGCAAGGTCCATTTCCTGCGTGCCCTGACACTGCTGAGAAATATCCCAGATCTCTCCTGCAATTAAAAGTGTGTGAGAGATTAGCGTGTGTGCAATTTTTTATTAGCACCAGCAGTGTACCTGATGCTGTACAATAAATAGTAATAGACAAGTATGAGAATAGTTTGAGACCATGTCAGCAGAGAAGACCGAATTCTCCTCCGGTGTGTCCAGAGACCCGGGTTTACACCTGGCAGCTCTCGATCACATATTTGTTAGCTTTTCTTACACAATGATCTCCCGGCTTCTCTCATTGTGCGACTCTCTCTCCTCCCTGCCGTTTGTCTCTGTGTCAAAGCTACTAGTGGCCTCCTGGAGGGAAGTTTAAATCTCCTGTACTTGGCTGTCATGTGAAGTTCACATTTATACACCTGAAAGCATTATCAGCTAGTGAATTTTAGTACCATCAGCCTGAAGAGCCTAGTACAGCGGTGGGCCACTCTTAATCTGATTCAGAGCATCGCAGATCCGGCCCTCCAACACCCACTTTACCACAGCCTCAGCCCAAAATACCCCACAGGAAACCCTTGGTCTCCTGATCCCCTGCTGCAGCTCAGTATGAGTCTGGCCCTTGTACAATGAGAAACGCCCAACGTCCTAACTGTTCCTGGAGAGGCATGAGGGGATTCCATCATCCTGAGACCACATGGGCAGTAGGAGCCCTGTAGTCACATCGTTTGACTTGCCTTGCCGTGCCCCCTGGCTCAACGGCCATAGCAGCCACCTCTCTGCTGCTTCTGGTTGTTGCTCTCTGTCTCTAGTGCCCCATTGGGTGACTTGGTCCTCAGCTCTGAACCATCCCAATGGCTGCTCACTCATTGACCCTAGGGGTGGTGGATGAGGCATGCAGCCCATGGATTCCCTGCCACTGGCCTAGCAGGTTGTTATTTGATGCCTTTTAATAACTATAGCAGGGGCGGGGGACCTTTTTCCTCCTAGGAGCTGCTTTGAAAATCAGTACAAGCTCCAAGGATCACCTAGAAGTAGGGGATGGCCATGCTTAAGAGGTGTGCTCATAGAGAGGAGTCTCCAGACCATGGATCCATGCTGATGGATTTGTCCCCTATCCTTGTGTGCATGGGTTTTTTCTCTGCTCTCTTAGCTCAGTTTTTCAGTGCCTGGGGGCAGGAACTGGATCCAGGGGCCAGATTGAGAAACTGAAAAAGGGCCACATAAGAACTAGCTGTGGGCCACACTTGACCCCCAAGCCCAAGATTCCTCCCCTTCAGCTATCGCATGCTGGTCTTCTCCTCCCTGTGTTGTTGGGGAGGGACAGTGTGTGATTAGTAATCTGCGCTAGCAGGGCCCCACACCAATGCTGGGAGAGGATTCCTATCGGCTCTGCTATAAAATCTGGCTTTCTCTTGTAGTGTGTGTGAGAGAGAGATTAAGTGGTGCATGTGCAAGTGAGAGTCTGATGTCGCTGGTTGAGACATGGTGTCAGCCAAAGCTGTGAGAGAGACTGGCTGCCTTGGTCCTCATGTAGCAGTAAACTAGGGACAGCCCTGCCATGGTCAGCAATGTCTGGGGAGGTGCTACTTATGCCCTCCCACTTGGAGTTCTGGAGAGACTCTAATGCCTCCTATGGCTTATGCACCTCAGCTCTGTGCTAGGTGGTGAGGCACCCTTCTCTACGAAGGAGGCCAGGCTCCATATGTCGGTAGCCTCTTGGGTGGGTGGTTTGCATGCCTTTGCTACTGGTTTGTGCATCCTTCACCCTTGTAGAGCTTGAAGTTGCCTAAGCTGGCAGTAACGGGGGATGTAATGCAATGGGAACTTTCAAATCTGCAAGCCTCCTGATTGGTTCTGGTTTCTCCCTTCTAGGAATGGGTACAGGTTTCTCTACTGCTCAGCCAGGGCCATTGGCATGGCGCACATCACCAAGGGGTACTTGAAATGGGTCAACGACCAGGGCTGTGTGCTCCCCAGGGGCCCCATCCTTCTGGCCCCCAGCAGCCTCTTCTCAGCTTTCCACAGGTAGTTCTTCAGTGTGGTGTCTTGTGCCCGGGTCTCTCTATGGATGACTCTCCTTGCTAACCGCTTTTTCACAATGGAAGACTGCTCTCCTTGGTAACTTTAGGATCCAGCAATCCCTCAAATGCCCCAGGGACGGAGGACTGTCCTGGCATAGGCAGATGCATAGAGCTGTGCAATCTTACCTATTGTTTGATGAGAGCTGGAGGGTTGGAAGGGACGCTCAGGGCAATCTTGGAATGGCTGGAACGTCAAGGGCAACCGCAGTCTTGGCATGGCTGGGAGTGCCAAGGCTAACCTGTGACCAGGCTGGATGCTTCCCCGTGATCACACGCAACCTTCCCACTCTCGCCAACCCCAGGCACCAAAAAAATCCTGATGCCCAAACACCTCCTTTTGGCTTCCAGTAGTGTAGGCCAGTGATTCTGCAGGAATGGGTGTACTCAATGTACCTATCGCCTCTGAGCACTAACAATTGCCCACCTGAAATATTCCAGCAGCCTTGGGGATGCTCTGTTTGAGCAAAATGTAGCCCCAATGGGCTCCTCTGCCCTTAGTCCTTCCTTGCGTTGGGCTGGGTCATCTCTTGAAATGACATCCGAACTTTGCAAATGGCATCCAAACGCTGCAAATTATGCGCACTGCTCCTGACCTGGAAATGCAGAAAGAGCCTGAGCTGAGGACACCTGGCTATTGCATTCTCTCCCCCAATGATGCCTGGTCTTGCAGTGTTAACTATTCCTTTTGTTCTGAGACTTCCTTTCCCATCTCAATGAGGCAGTGGTGACCCTCTTTGCTCTACACGTGTACCTCCTTTGGTTGGCTGATAGCAGGCATCTTCTCCTCCACTCAACACTGCCCCCACCAGGTGAAAGTGTGGTAGAGTTTCTCCATGTCTCTTCTTGCTGGATGTCACCCGACTTCCAGAGAAGGCAAGGGGTGTGGATGGGGCTTCCCTACTTGGCTCTTGTCCCAAAATGTCTTCCCCTGAGCAACGTGTGATGTTCCTTCTGACCCTTAAATCTCCATCCAGTGGTCCTGAATTGAGACGGCACTGCTGTGAACCTGCTGTGCTAAGTCCTGAGCAGACTTGCTTGGGCACCAGTGATCTTGATGTGCCCCTTGCTTTGCAGAGAGGTGATTGAGAAGAAGCCGGAGGTGTTCAAAATAGCCTGATTGACAGACATCTGGAACCTATTCAACTCTTCAAGGCAGCCCTTCCATGCTGCCTTCGGAAACAGAGACAAAGTAAGTCTTGCACGCCCCGCTTCCCTCGGCGAGTGCTGCCTTTTACTTTAACTTCTCTTGTTGCTCTCCTATGGTAGGATGTCTATGCCTACAAGCAAGTGGGACTGCCAGAATCTCGCATCTTCACTGTGAACCCCAAGGGGGAGCTGATCCAGGAGCTCACCAAGAACCACAAGTCCACGTAAGCCTTTTCACCTCCAGCCATGTTCCTTGAAAAAATGCTCCTGTGACTCTCGCTCTTTACCTTTTTTGTCACCTGGACAGTCTCCACTCTCTTCCCCCCATAGCCCAGCATGGACTCTGAGGAAGCTCACATGGCTGAACTCTTAGTTGATGGGATTGCAAAGATGCTTGTCACAACTGTAGTCTGTGTCCTCTTGCTTGGGGGGAAGAGCTAACTGAGCAGCTGCTGGGGAACAGGGCCACTGCCAGCATCTGGATACTGGCTTGGTCTTTCCCCATCACCTAATTTGATTTTGTCTTTTAAATATTTTTTGTTCCCTTGCTGCCTTTTTGTCTGTCATTCCACCAGCTTCTTGCTGGTGTTAGTGTTAGCAATAGTGCATTGGTGGAGGTGACTGTGCTGGAGCCAGCTATAGACGTCTGTGCACTGGAACTTGGGCAGAAGATGCCGAAGTGCTTTGCACCTATGTAGACCCTGCCTTTAACTCGCCACTAGTCCCCAGGTAGAGACTGCCTTTCCCACCATGGGCTGCTGGTTCTGTGCTTGCCTGGATCAGGAGGGAGACACTGTTTTAACCCTGTATATTGGTCTCTTTCCTTCTAGCTATGAGCGTCTGAGTGAACTGGTGGAGCTTATCTTTCCGCCTCTAAACCAGGATGAAAGCGTTTCTTTGGTGTGTCCAGAGTTCAGCCAGTTCTCCTTCTGGAGAGCTCCACTGCCTGTGATTGACTTGGAAGATCTCTCCTGACCTGTCTGAGGATGAAGGACTAAATGGATTGGAAAGCTCACCTCGGAGACCAGTTAACCAGCGGTGGCCCTCCCATGGCAGCTAGTAGCTGCCTCCTCCCAACCACTACCTTGCTGGTGGGGAGTTTTCATTATAGTATCTGGGGCAGGTCATGGACAGTCGAGGGGCTTTAAATCCCAGCGTGTGACATAAAGACCACATGTATCTTCCTGCAAATCAGGAACTTGCAGGGGGTTCTTAAAGGTTGGAAACTTGTTCTCTTTGAGGGGTGGGGTGTGAATTCGTGGGGATCTTATTGTTTGGGTCTTCATTGTGGTTGCTGCTATTTAGTCTCTCACCGGAGCGGCCAAACTTCGGCATCGGTGAAAGCAATGTGGTTTTCAGGAAGGACTCCATTCCAGCCTGCCCCCCAGCCAGTGAGAGTTCAGAGCTCTGATCAGCTGTGCTGTGGTAGAACTGCTCTAACCTCTCTGGCTTAGACCAAAGAATGTTGGGATTAAAACTATTCTTCACAAGTAGCATCAATGTACAGCGAGATACTTAGTGCCTTAATGTCCTATGCGTGCATCTGCCTCTCCATCTGTGCTTTGCTCTATTACTATGATCCTTCACGGAGCACAAGCTCCTTTTGGGGTTAAGTTTAGATCCTTTTCTCTAGTGTGAGATGGCCGTTAAGGATTACGTCACGGCGTAGGAAATCAGACTAGTGGGTTTTCCTCTGCGAGACCATTTCCCCATCTCTGAGATGGTGCTTAATTCCACTGCGGGGGTCCTGAGGCTTATAGTGATTTGAAATCCTCCAACGATAAAGAGCTCTATAAAGGGCAGCCAATGCCATCCTTCCTGTCCTTTTCATGTTGCCAGTTGTGTTACGAGACAAGGGCCAAAACAGCCTGTGGAGGTGGCTGTAGTGCTAAAATGTCCTGTATGGTCACAGAAAACCCTCCGCGTATTTAAAAGAAAATTTAAATTCTTTTCATTTAAGCCTGAAATAGACAGTGAGGCAATGGCAGAGCTGGGATTACTGAAACGTTCAGACCTGCTACGACCTGGAAGCTATACAGCCAAGACCCCATGGCTCTTTGCCCTAAGGGATGCCTGTAAGGATCCCCATAGCCTCAATTTCTTGGTGGTGCAGAGAGTAGGAGCCGTGTGGCTTCTATGTGGTGGAAAGAACGTGACATTTCAAAGCTGGTTTCAAATACTGCACTGACTGTCCCTTCCCCTGATTTGCGGTGAGAAAAGGTTACATGTTGAAAGTTTCCCACCTCTGGTGCCAGGCGGGACAGGACACTAACGCGCTGTGTGTTCCCTCCTCCAGAACTGCATCCACTGCTAATCACAAACAAGAATGTTCTGCTTTTTCCTTATCGTGACTGCACACTAATTTGAAAAGCCATTCCAGCACTGTAGTTAAAGTGAAGCCTGGCGTTTTGCTCAGCCTTTGGGGTTAGAATTTCCAAAAGGCCTTGGCAGATTTCTCACAGTAGGTGTCCTAAAGTCGCTAATCACTGCTCGGCTCTCTTGAATATTGATCCCAAATTCTTGTACTTTCATTAGAGCCGAACTCCTGAAAATCTGTTGCTCGGACTGGATGAAATTTTCACACTAAACAGAATCCTCATTTATTAAAATAGGCAGAGTCCAGGGAGCAAAAACTTTGCTTTTCCAAGGTACATTCTACAGGGAACAGTTGCTGTTGATGCTAGCAGGCAACGAGGAAAGCCGCAAGCTATCCCTCCATCTATGCACATGCCTCTTATCCTGCCCTCCTGCAATCCATCTTCTGGTAAATAAACTTTGGTCTTTCACAGGAATTGAAGCCTCATGCTTTGCAGCTGGTACCTTGCTTTTTAACTGAAGGCAGTAATGTGATATTGGAAACCTTAGTGTGAAGGTTTTATTTCCCCTCCCCTCCAGCACAAACAGCCTTTCAGCTTCAGATCTGAATAAACGTACAATGTTTAAAAACAATACAAAATGGACTTAATATGATCTGTCAACAGCAGTCTTGGCAACCCTGCCGCAGCCAGCAAAGAATCTGATTCTTTCTTTGAAAGCAACACAATGCCCGGTTTCTCTCCCCCACCCCCCAATAAAAAGTTATTTAGCATTTACACTCAATTGTCCAAAGACAGAAATATAAACACTGGCAAAGTCTTCAAGTTATTGGTCAGAAATAAATTCAAACATAGCACCATTGCTGGGAAGCCAATATACCTCCCAGTTCTTTCCCCTACTAAAGCTCCCGGCTGTTTTAATATCCAAATTGCCCTCTGTGCCAGAAGGAGCTAGGCTTATCTGGGCATTTCCCCTTAAAAATGCAGACTATCACACTGGTTAACAACCAAGCACTAGGGTTCCTTATTTGAAGCAGAGGGAGAAGTTATGGAGGAAAGCTCTATCTTTAGTCCTTTTCTGCCGTACCCCACTACCATGCACATTTTCAATCTCTTCCTCTTATGAAGAAGGCTTTGTGGGAGTACAGTGCTGAACAAACAGGCTGTATTCTCACATATGCATATACTTATGGGGGGGAGTGGGGGGAGCCCTATTAAAGTCCCAGTGGCCAACTTGAATGCAAGTATTTACCAGTGTTGGCAACCACTGTCTCCAGTAAATCATTTCATTGGCGTGAAGAAAGAAAGAAACAGTTGGGGGGGGGGGGGGTCTAAGGAGGGATTCTTCTTGGTGCCCTAGAGCCAGGCCATTCTTTGCTATCTTATGGTGATATCTCTAATTCTTACTGCCTTTGCATCTTCCTTGGATGAAATGGAAAGCCCAGCTACTAAGAAGTGCAGTAGTTGCTGGCTTGAGATGAAATGGCTGCCCTAGGATCTGTGGACAACATCCTTTATTAGGACATAATAGGAAACCTTGGTCTGTGTTGCTCCCTCTCACTCTCCCTTGGAGTTATTTATCTACAGCTGGTCAGCCTGGAGGTGGGATTTTCTTGCAGAAAGTTTTTTTTAAAAAATGCCTGTTTCAGTAGCAGAAGTTCACCTGCAGCACTGACAGCTGTCCCTCTTACTTTGGCCGAGTGCTGAGCAGCGGAAGAAAACCATTAGACGCTCTTCCATGGGGCTGTCTCAAACAGGGCAAGCAGAGTGAAGAAATTAAATGTGATGGGGGGCGGGGAGCAGTATGGCAAATGAAGAGGTGGCCTGGTGTATGTATTGGAGAGAAGAATCATTGGCTGAAATAGGACTAAATAGGTGTAAACGTTTGGAGGACACCTTTTCTCTGCAACGCTAATACGGTTAACCTGGAAAAGGATTTATTTCATCTCCCTGTCTACTGGTAGCATTGGAGAGTATGTCTCACCATGCAACAGAGCATTTCCAGCAGCTCCAAGCGCGGTTGGATAAACTATAAACGGAGCTGTAGTCACTACATTGTCCCCATTGCTGCCATTGGAGAAAATGGTGAACACTAGTCCCTGCCTACAATGGTGACATATATACATTGTGAGGGCAGGGTGCTCCCACCAGGAATTGTACAGGCTGGGTGGAGTGCAATTTGACCTTAGTGTATGTTTTGGTTGAGGAACATTCCCCCTGTCACCCTTGGTACGGGAAGCCATTTACATTGCTAACAACTACCAACACCAAAATGAAACCCCCAGGAGTATGCCACGGAGGTGGAATCCTGCTCTGACCTTTGACAGAAGCACTTGGTGACCTTGGGCGAATCACTCAATCCTATAATGCCTCTGGCAAGCCATCTAAATGTTTATTTACACAAAATGCACAGACCCTCTGAAAGCCCTAATGATATCTCCAGACTGAACGTCTCTGGATAAATAAAGCTTGAAGGGTTCTGTCTAAGACCTGCTGTGACAAAGACTCCTTCTCCATGTTCATTACCACAGGACAAAAGAATTCCCTCCCTAGGAAGGTCACCAGTCTGAAGTGGTCATAGGTGAGGTGCAAAAGGGATGTGATTCCAATCATTTAGCTTTGGCTGCATAGCAACAGGCTATTTGGAAACATTGGAACAGGTAAACGATGTGCCTCATCTTGTTATGCCTAGCGAGATCGTGGGTGCTGTGTTGGTCCCAAATGTAAGAGATGGAGACAAAGCAGTTCAGATGATCTATTGGATCAACCATACTCTCACCAACAGAAGTTGGTCCAATAAAAGAAATCATCCAAACATCGTTTTATGGGCAGTAAATAGCATTTGATGGGACTTGGAATTCTGCACCCACCCATCCTCCATCCCTGTTGCTTAAAAGTCTTCCACCCAAGCTGGAGGATGGAACTCCATAGTGCTTTGGCTCTTCACCTTTGGAGAACTGGATTCAAATGTGAATCCACATGAGGCATTGCTTAATGGCATCTAAGAAAGCACCTCTTACCCCACTTTCAGTGTAGGGTGGACATGCCTAACTCCACTTCCAGTAGGGCAAGCTACCTCCATTTAAACAGGAGTAACTTGCCTTCCATGCTGTCCCTGTGACTGGGTGGTCAACCTGGGACCACCACTGTCCACACTAGTGGCTTGCCTAAGTTCACATCTTCCCCCAAGCCCCTAAGCTGGGGGCATGCTACCAATGTGAGCCTGGTCTTGGGCAACACCAAGTGAAGGTCTGTGCACATTGCTCAAGTGGGCACAATTTCTATCCCTTGCTCTGCAAATCAAGGCATGTGATATCCCTGGTTCCTAAGTTCAAAACCCATGTGCATTGGGAGAGCTGGTAGTGAAAGCTAGCAAAATACCTGCCTACACTATGCTTAGAAAGGGGCTGAATAAGCATCTCCAACAAGGGCTGCTTTGGAACAGTGGAATACTTAATGTGGTGCCTAGGTGGTGGTGTGGATGCTTGAAAGCATCTTGGGTGAGACGGGAGTTGGTGGAAGGCTTCATAATCATGATTGCAAGCAGGAGGGTCGTGCATGTACGCAGTATGGAGTTTTCGTACTGCAGATACCCATACAGTGCTTGTGTACCTCTGCATGGGTGTTTGACGTGTAAAACCATTCCATCAGTCAACCCCGGGACATGAATCTGAAATCATTAAAATCCAGGAGAAAGGGCACTAACAGACACATGTGTACACAGTGGAGAATGTTCTTAAAGGTTCAACTTTCCTCTCCGTTGGTGGATGCCTCTCGGTATAGCCCCTAAACCAGTGCTTTGCCTCCAGCTGGTGAGATGCATGTGGTCTCTAGGAGGAACAGAGTTTCTCATCCCCACTCACAAACAGGGTTTTATTATTGCAGAAGCAGTCAGTCCACTCAAGCAGTCTGCTTCCTGCAATGTTGTTCCTGGGACATATCAAATGCAGACAAACAACGCCCCCCCATCCCCCATGGAAAGGCACCTTGCTACATTGTTAGTATGGCTGCTACGTGTCAATCGGAAGTACAGTAATGCCAAAGGTGTCTGTGGATAGGAGTTCACTTATTGGGTGGGGGAGGGAGAGAACCCCAGGGGGGAAAAGATGAGAGAGAGGACTGTAGCAGCTTTTAACTTATATTTAAAAAACAAAAAACCCAAACCAACAGCTGTCCCATTGGAGTCCGTGTGATATAAGTTAATTTTGTTCAAGGAAAAAAGAAGGGGGGGGTTTTCATTATGGCTAATGCTGCCTCCCCTCAGGATTGCCTTCCAAATGGCCAAGCTGCTCGGCCATCTCTGTGACTTTGGCCTGGCAGTCCAACAAGTTGTCCTTTAGTACAGTTATCTCCTGAGAGTGAGCAGCCAAAGTCCCATTCATGTGGTCCATGTAGCCCCACAGGCTGCCCGTGTGCTTCTCCAACTCATCCCTGATGATGTCCAAGGTTCCTGTCACTGTGCCCAGCCTCCCACACATGCTCTCCACCCGGGCTACACGGTCATCAAATTGGAGCACCTCCTTCTCCAGGTCATGGGCCACATTCTTGCAGTTGCTCAGGTCATTAATGATCCTGGCTTTGAGTCTCTCCAGGTCGCTTTTGAGGTTCAAGACACGTTTGTTGCTGAACAGAAGTTGTGAGTCTTGGTTGCTGACCTTCTCCTGGATGGAGCGGACCTCTTCCTCTATCTTGTGCTTACGTTCGTCCAGTGAGGAGTTGACGTGCAGCACCGTGTCTGAGTATTGGGAGACTGAGTCCTTCAGCCCCGTCAGGGACTTGCTGACAGAGTTCAGGTTGATCTTCAGCAGGGTAATTTCACCTTGCAGGGTATCTGCTGCCTCTTCCTCTATCCGCCTCTGGATCTCCAGGATGGTGGCATTCAGCTTCCGCAGGAGGTCAGAATTGCTGTCCATCCTGAACAGCAAGTCCTGGTTCTTGCTCTGGCAGTCTTCAATCTCTGTACGGAAGGACTCCACATCTTTGGAAGCGGAGGTGCAGCCTAGGGAGCAGGTACTCTCCAATGTGGTCAAACGGCTCTCTAGCACCTCCTGCTTCTCATCCATTTCCTTTCTCATTGTAGAGAGCTCACCCTCCAGCAGGGGCATTACTGCTCCATCAACACTTACTGGGGCACTGACGTTGCTCAGCTCCCCCACGATGGTCATGAACCGGTCCTCCAACGTCCTCATTTTGTCCTCAAATGAAGCCCTCATGCCATCCACCTCTGACCCCACCAGGTCCCTTGCACTGTCCTCCACGCTGGAGCAGCAGCTGCCTGTCTCTTTCTCTGTGGTATTAAGCCTGGTCTCCAGGTCCTCAAAGCGCCCTTCAAAGAGGTTCCCCAGGGTCACGGTGGAGAGCTCCCCGTCGAACCTGGAGTTCAGGTTCTTCTGTGACTCGGAAATGCTGTGGAGGCCCTTCTCCAGGATGTCCATCCGCTCAGTGAGGTAGTTCAGATTGCTGCAGCAGCCTTCCACCACCGTCAGGCCTTGGATTTGGGTTTCTAGTTGAGAGATCTCCTTCTTGATCTCCAGCTCTTTGCCATCCAGGGTCTGCTGGAGCCGTAGGTTGGCAGCTTTCTCCTCCTCACACTGCTGCTGCACTTCCTTGATCCTGAAGTCACACGTAGTCTGGATGTTCACCAGCTTCTTCTCAAAGCCATCCAGCAGCTCCACCCGCAAGTTGCTAAGCCTACTGTCCACATACTCCTCCAGCATATCAATGGAGGTGAGGGGTGAGGGCCGGGCTGAATCCAGCAGGTGTTTGATTTGCCCGTCATGGTCCAGCACGATGCCATGCACCTCATCCAGCAAATCTGTCTTGGTTTTCAGCATGTCACTCACCTCAGTCACTTTGCTCAAGATTTCCCCCACAGGTGGGTAGGAGGTGATGTCTGCTTTGTCTGCCGCATCCACAATTCCATCTGGGATAACCCCAAATCCCACTGTCGAGTCAGGCATGCTTGGGCTGTTCATCAGGGACCCAATCATCTTGTTGGTGTCCTCTTGGATAGCCAGCCGCAAGTGATCCCCAAGGCCACTCACCATGTTGTGCAGGCTGTCGTAGGACAGCGAGAGACGCCTCACTTCCTCCTCCAGCCGATCCAGCCTGTCGCCAAACACTCCAGGCATTTTCCTACCTGCAGAACAAGAAGAAAGACCATCAATCATCATCATCACTGGTGTCTTGAACTTGATTATAAGTCACTTTCTGACTTGTTGCTAGGCCCATAGTATTTAGAGATTGAGCATGCTGTGTTTTCTGTATGTAGGTCAGTACAACTACAGGTTCCTCTCTTCATTCAGGGGTCTTATGCTGGCTCCATCCAAGTGCCTGAGTTCAGAGGAGGGCAACAAAGATGATAAGGGGGCTGGAAAGCAAGTTTTATGAGGAAAGGTTGAAGGAACTGGGTGTGTTTAGCCTAGTAAAGAGAAGCTTAAGGGGAGACATGATCGCAGTTGTAATAGGAAAGGCTGGTAGCTGGGTAGGTCCTTGCGGCAAACCATCCACTAATCATGTTCTCAGAGAATCTTTAACTCAAGTGTCCTTTATTTACCATCTATAGTCCTCCACCATATACAGTTTCACTATGCATACAGTCTCTAGTCACATAGTTCAGACATAAAGGTGCAGGCTTCTCAGCTCCAGCCCCTCTGGTCAGGCACTGTGTGTCCCTCCTCAGGCCACATATGAGCCACGCTTAGTCTTCAGTCTCTCCCTTACTAGTGCTTACCAGCTTCACAGGACAGGTACCAATCCCTCCTGTCCTGTCCTGTCCTGTCCTGTCCTGTAGCCTGCACAGCCCTTTGTCTCTGGGCAACACCCTCCAAGCATGGTTGAAACACTCCCATCTCTTTGTCTGCGGCAGCATTCTCCCCAGCTTCTGCTTCCTAGTTAACTCCCCTGCTCTGGCTTTTAGCCTTTTGGCTGGCTCATCCACGCCCACGGTCAGCTGTGCTGCATTGGGTGCTGTCAGCTCTACATAGCACCTGGGTCTCTGATAGCAGCTGTACCACACTGCTGGTGCTACCCTCTTAAAGGGCCTGCAGCCCAGAGAGTCTGCTCCCTGCTACAGAAGTCTTTAAATATCTACGGGACGGCTACAAAGAAGATGGCAAGGAACTGTTCTTCATGGTCACACAGGGCAAGACTAGAAATAATGGGGTCAAATTACAGCAAGTTAGATTTTGGTTAAATATCAGGAAAACATCCTAATAGTAAGAGCTGGTGCGGCAATGGGACAAATTGCCTAGGGAGGTTGTAGGTTCTCCATCACTGGAGATTTTCAAAGAGAGGCTGGACAGGCATCTGCCTGAGGGGTTGTGGCTGTAGTCACCCTGCATCCAAACAGGGGGGGTTGGACTGGATGATTCTTAAGGTCTCTCCCAACTCTGTGGTTCTGTTTCTCCCTCTAGTGACTGGACCCAAGAACTATAATATCTTGTTCCTTTCTCACAGCTGCTAAGGTCTTTCCTTTAGCTCAGTGGTTATAGCTAGGCTCCTGATTCTGAAGGCTCAGGGTCACACATCTGCTCCCCAATATTGTCAGTCGTGCCTGTAGATGTGGAGCAGGGCTCTAGTATGCACCCAGCAGGAAGTGAGGTGCTTTTTAAACTTGTTTTGTGACCTGGGGAGCTGGAAAGCTTGTGAGACAAAACCAGCTGGCTGTCTTCCTCCAGTTTCTTCAGACTCTTCCCCTTTCTTTCACCCCTCGCCCCGTAGGGGAAGGCACGCTAGACCCCAATGCAAAATCTCCAGACTTCCCACTGCTGTGGTGACTGTTATTCTAAACATAAGAACAGGGCGTAGTTATGAGGAGGGGTTTTAATGGTGGGTAAAATTAACCCTCCTCCTCCTCCTCCATAACTTGTGGGACCGCCTCACCCCCCGAGTTCTTGAGCAGCCCCTGCTGTCAGTCGGAGGTGCTCTTCTCGAGATCCCCCGGGTTTCCCAAGGGGCCGATGATGGGGAGGATGTTCTCGGTGGCAGCACTGCAGCTGTGGAACTCCCTCCCAGTGGGGGTCCATTTGTCCCCGGACTTCCTGTCCTTCTGACGTCGGTGCAAGGCATGGCTGTTCCGCCAGGCCTTGGGTGATGGGTCATGGGTGGATTGGGATGTGGGGTTGGGAATGAGGATGGGTTGGGGTTTTTGTTTACTCCAGGGTTTTTGTATGTGTCTTACTGTAATTGATTTTGTATTTATGCTTTTATTGTTTTATATGGATTTTATATTGTCAGCTGCTCCGAGTTGCCATGGGCAAGAGTAGATGGGGTGTCAAATTGTAATAAATAAAATAAAATAAATAACTTCTCAAGCTCAGGGATTGAAATGCAGCAGATTCAACAGTTGTATGAATGCATTGCTATGATGGGACAAGGGAAACAAAACAAAGAGTAAGATGTGAGTTAGCCTATGGGAGAGGGGTTGTAAATGAGCCCTTAATAGTTTTAGCTGCTGCGGCAGTCAACATAACTTAGAGTCTAATCCAAATCTCATTGATTTCCATGGGATTCTTTCCACTGACCTGAATGGGATGCAGCCCAGGTACCAATTCAAGCACTATAGGAATTGGAAGGTCTATGTTAGTGGCTACTATAATACACTTATAGTATTATGTATTACCAGACACTATGGCATTTGGACTTGCCTTGTCCCCATAGTAATGCATACACACAGCTGTTGATCTCCCTTCATTTTAGTGCCCCTTCTGCTTCTTCTTTCCTTGTGGTATTTTCCACAGTGTGACGAGCACGAAGGAATGTCCTCGCGATATCCCTACAAGCAATGTTACGGAAGCAGAATGGAGGGGAAAAATGTCCCTCCCTGATTGCAGAGGCTGGAAGAAACAAACGTGTGTGTGTGTGTGTGTTAGATTGCCCCCTGATTCCAGGAGTCAGCCAGTGTCACTGGAAACAGCAAACTCGCACATGAATGGAGATCAGAAGAACTTATGAAACCTTAATATTGAGGTTCCATAAGTCCAGATCTCCATCAATGAATAAGTCTGTTGTTTCCAATGGCACCGGCTGACTTCCAGTATCCGAGGGGCTGTGGGCAGCAGGGGGAACATCTAAACCACCACCACCGCTGCTCGAGTTTATTTCTCTTGGACGCTGTAGTCTGGGAGAAACGGTGTTTTGTCTTAAAATGCCCTTTGGCGACACGCGGTTTCTGTGGTCACTATGGGGAGGGGTAGCCCTGGCCCCTTGGGTCTCCACCACCGGGAAAAACAGTCCTTCAGGATGGTGTTTGGCCCAGGTGCTCATGAGAGCGAGGGAACCTGTCTCATCATTAGGACCTCTGGGTGAGAGTTGGTGGCCTAGAGGGGCAGGCCCCTAACATCTCAAGATTATATGCGGACTAAGCTCACATGGGCTATGGGTTCATGGGACAAGGTCTTACCAAGGGTAAAGGCACGGGAAGGAGGGAGAAGGGAAAAGGACAGCTAGGAAGCGGGTCAACGGGGATCCTGACTATCCCCTGAAATGCTACTTCCTAACTGTGAGACCTCTGTCTCCACATCCACACCAAAGGGGAGGTGGGGCCAGGAACCTCTCTCACACCGTCATCCACGCCAAAGGGAGGGACAAGGGAACCACTCTCACACAGCCATTCAGGTTGGGGGGGGAGGGGGTAAAGGAACCACTCTCACATGCTCTCTACCTAACTGTATTCAAATCGCTACAACACTCCACTCTCCTCCATGGCCAGTCCAAAGTCAAGATCACCGGCAACTTCTCTGTTCACCACCGGTACTTTTATACACTCTCCGTGCCCTCAGCTACGTGGTAGGGCTGTTCCTGGGCGTGCTAGGTGGGATCGCTGCCCCCCCCCCCACATGATGTGTGTCCAGCTGCTGCCTGCGGTGTTGCGGCATGTCTGAGCTCCCCACCCCCCTACGTTCAACATGGCGGCCACACTATCTGGCATGGACGCTGGCCCCTGCCCAAGTTGGCATCTCAGTTGCCTAGCAACCTGAGGAGGGGACGGCCATGCCCCTCGAGCCTCTGCCACAGGCCCCCTGCCCTTCTACCCCTGTGAGCTCTGACAGGAGGCAGGAAGTGACAAACAGAAAATGATGTATTTGGGACTGAGATTTGCTCTAAATTAATCAAACCATGCAACACCATTGCCCCTTGATAGAGTCAGATCCTTGCAGGCAAACACTTTTTGCTGAGTGGCAGAGAACAAGAGATCTTCAAGGAGCACAAAAAGTGGTGAGGATTTCACACAACACTCAAAATGTGGTGGTTGTTTGCCACTAGCCACGCTAAAGAGATGCTGTGTGAATAATTTCCTAGCAGGAATCAAGTCTAGCAGAGAAGGTGGGGATTTTAAATCCAGCATCCCCTTTGCTGTGGGAACTCAGCTCTCTCAGTAACTCTTTCTTACTTAGGGTGCACACACCCTGCCGGACAGCTGCTGGCTTTCAGATACTTTCAACAAAACTTTCCCTAAAAATGTATTTTATGACACAAATAAATGGGCTAACAGCTCTTTCACACAGGCAAATCCTGTTACACCTGGTAACCGCCCTTATGTAAGCACACTTTAATAAAAAAGCTGTAGGGAGAATTTGCTTGGGGCTCACAGCGGGAAGGGCAAGAAAGGCCTCTTGTGTTTGTGACTTAAGAGTCAAGTCCTGGCCCTTCAAAATTCCACCTGTCCTGCAGGGAATTTCCTGCCCTCCAGGGGGAATTCCATTGGGCTCCTGTAAGAAATAAAGGTGCTCCTTTTCCCACCAGATGGGAAGAATTTTAAAGGGCCAAGAATGTACAGGCGATCTCAACAGACACTTC
Source organism: Sphenodon punctatus (assembly GCA_003113815.1). Lineage (NCBI taxonomy): Eukaryota > Metazoa > Chordata > Lepidosauria > Sphenodontia > Sphenodontidae > Sphenodon > Sphenodon punctatus. Next base: position 2,024,875 of record QEPC01001209.1, read on the forward strand.
ATTAGTTCCATCTGACTTTTCTGAGCATGCAGGATGGGCTTGCTGCTGAGCAGAAACTGTGAGCCGTGGCTGCTGACATTCTCTTAGATGGAGTGGACTTCAGCCTTGTAGATGAAGGCTCTGTATCATTCCAGAAGCATTGCCCTGCAGGAGCCTGCTCTTGCCATCTATGTAATTAGTTCCTATGCATAGGGAGCACTCTCGTTCAATTTTTGGCAGGCCACCTCCCTGATTTTTATGTTTATACATTGCCTGTTCCTATCCTGCTATAAAGCTGGTGGCATCAACTAACTGTGGCCAAGAATGTGGCAACGGCAACTAGTGATTTGAGATGCTTCATTGTTTTGGGGTGTGCACTGTGAGACTCCCTGAAATGGGCCTGCTTTTCAGAAGGCAAATGGCCAACTGAAACTGGACACCTCAGGGCTAGATACACTCATTGCTGTAGATGGAATGAAACCTAGATCTCTGTGCTGCTGAATGGTCACAGGATCACAATGAGATTTGTCTATCTCTATAGTCTGGAGAGAGCCACAGAGCTCCCTTTGATGGGATTTAAGGTTGACGTGATGGTTGGCTACTGCTTCAGTTCTAATGAGTACCAGGTGGTCAGCTAGGCTTGTTGCTGTCTGGTGCCCTAGTTTTCACGTGGATTGCTGAGGTCAGGAGAGGTGGTGTGCCCAAGGCAACTGGTGGGACAAAGATATGAACTCAGGACTCCCAGTTCCAAGGCTGGCATGCTCTCCACTGGCCTTCCTGAGGAGCAAGTGAAGGTTCCATTCTGCTCAACCCATGACCTCTCTGTTCTGCAGGAGCGGTGCGGGGAAGGGGGGAAATTGTGTCACTGGTTTCTGACAACATCTATATTATGCATGTGACACCAAAGCAAAGGCTTTTCTGAGGGAAAAGCCCTGTCACTCACCATAGTGGTTCTTCTTTGGTCCAGGGAACTGGTCAGGATGGAGTTTTGGATGAGGAGGAACTCTGGGGCCTGGAAACATCTTTTGAGTGGGAGGCATCTTGGGGCTGGGGTGTTGAGGCAGAAGTCCTGGCTGGTCGGTGGGGTTATCATGGCATCCTTCTCCCATGAAACCTGGACAGCACCTCCATACCAACTCAGTCACTGTTTTGTAGCCAATCTTGTACTTGGGTCTGAAGATAGTGTGGTACCTTATTGGAGATGGGAAGGAAGGGAGAATAGGTAAGAAATGGAAGACATTTTTAATACAATGGGTATTGTATTAAAAATAATTAACCACCCTGTTTGAGGAGGATGAGTTCTGTTATATTCCGTAGAGCTTTCCATATAGTCTGACTCTGTACTAAACTAAAATATCTCTATACTAAACACTAGGGGGCAGCAACACACAACATCTCTTTCTCTGTTTCCTCCAGTAGCCTATACCTTTTTCTGATCTTATGGATAACAACCCTTTTGACTTCTTGATTAACTTTACCGGTAGTAATAAACAGTAGTTTCAAAATCCTGCAGTGGGGCAGACACTCCGTATTATCTTAATTTTACAGCTGGGAGAATGAGGCAGAGCATAAAGGGTAACATTTTTTTTAAAAGGCCTAGTTCCCTATTTTCAAAGGTTGCCCAGACACTTAGGGCACGATCCCAAAGCCACATACTCTGGAGTTGTCCCATTTCCATTAAGTTTACTTCCTGAGTAAGTGGTTTCAGGATTATAACCTTTGGGGGAGACTGTCAAAGTCAAAAATGTATTAAATGTAATTAATTTATTTAATTAAAATGGCACTTAGGCATCTACTGTTAGGCATCTACTTAAAGTTGGAGGTGGGTGCACATATTGCTCCCCAAAGGATTTTGGAGGTCTGGGATACAGTGTCCTATGAAGTTCCCTCAGGTTTGTAGTTATCAGTAACATTGGTATTTGGGGTGGGGAGGTGAGGGGTGCAGACTGCATGACAAGGGAGGCAGTTGCATTTGCCTTCAGAAGTTCATGTACTAGGAAGACATTTTCTTACCAGAATTGTGATTGTTACCCTCTGGCCTCAGGCCTTTGGTCACGGATTTGAGTCTTCAGACATCTTAGGCCTTTTTTAACCCCCCCCCCACCCGCCCCCCAGCATCAGTCTGTGGCGGTACTGCTGTGGGGGCAGTACGGGGGGGTGGGAGCATACGGCACACACCCATCCCTCACCCATGCCCCCGCACAGAGCAACCTGCACTTTCACTGGTTGCTCCGTGGGAGGGCTATGGGTGGGGGTGCGTGTTATGTGTTTCACAGGAGCACGCGTGCATGCACGCACACCCACCCACCCACCGCCACTTTCAGATGGGACACACCCACCCATGTCCACTGCGTGGGCATGAGTGGCTGTGGGTGGCTCATTTAAAAAGGGCCTCAGTCTTCAGACTAACTGAGGGGAAAAACCTGGAACATGTCTTATTTCTAGGGGAGGGGTTTACATGGAGGGTAGTGCCCTCTCACGTCTCCCATTAGCTACGGGCCGGGGTCCCCATTTCCCCTGAGCTTCTGTTTCCACTTCCAGTCAGATTAATGCTATACATGGGAAAGGGGCCTCCCTGAGGCATCTTAGAGCAAATCTCCTCAACTGTCCCACCCACGTACTCCCTCAGCCCCGGTTGCATTGCATGCACTAACTAGATGTTGAACCCCCCACACCCCCAAAGATACATGTATTTCTATGCCAGAGGTGGGGAACGTTTTCCCTCCCAGGGGCCATGTTGAAAATTAGTACAAGTTGTGAGGGCCACATAGAAATTGAGGGCAGTTAAGACATGTGCTTAGACAGAGGAAGGTCCAGCTCATCGATCTATGCCGGGGATTTATTTAATTAATTTATTTATTTTTCTATTTCTCTACCCTGCACCCTCCTGCTCATAGAGCAGGCTCTGTCCCCTATCCTCATGTGCACGCCTTCATCTCTGCTTGCTTATCCTGAACTCAATTTTTCAGTGCTTGGGGCTAAAAACTGTATTCAGGGACCAGATCCAGGAGCTGGAAAGAGGCCACACGAAAACTAAAGCCCCTCATAACGTGTGGCCCCCAAGACAACATGAGGTTTCCTACCCCTGTTCTTCACGAATGCCCTCTCCCACCCCCTGACGTGGAATCATGCCCCTTCTCTGAAGGGAGAAGGCTGCGATGCTACTGTAACAACTACACAATTGCTTTCATGGTGCTCGGGGCAGCTTGCTTTGTTTGCTGTTTTTCCAGTGAGCTATTGGGCTCTGGGAAGGGTTTTGATCAGAGGCTGATTCCGGCAGCCTCTTTTTGGGCAGCTGCCACGGAACTCCACGCTGTGCTGGAACCTGCCGTGAGCTGCTGTTTGTTTGCTCTTCAGCCGAGCTACGAGAGGAGAGCGGGAGTGGAGAAAACAGGTCTCTTTAGACAATTTCTCCCAAGAAGCCTCCAAATTTCTAGAGTAGGTGTGGGTTTTTTTTGGGGGGTGGGGGGTTAAGTGTGGATAAACCTGCCCAGAAATATTGTAGCGAGCAATGAAACTGCTGGGCTGAGCCACTGTCAATAACAACATTGGCACGAGCAGCTGCCTCAGCTCTCCACAGAAGTCTGGGTCATAGCCTGCCTCTCCATTTCATCTGGCAGCAGCTGGGGGGTTGTAAAGTGAGCACAAGCTCTTGCTGGCAAAGAGGGCAAGCCAGGGGTTTGAGGCTGGGGCTGGCCTGGCGCCGGTCACAGTGACAATCATACCACCTTTTGAGCAACTAAAACCCTGTGAAGTATCAAAACTTCAGCAACAGGAAGTATTTATTGCAGCTGGATAAACATTCGCCTATGGCCCCAGTGGCTGGAAAAATGTCTCTTTCTGGTGTGCAGCTTTCCAAGCTGTGCAGAAAGTTCAGCTGGCAGGTTTGGTTTCATTTGAAAAAACACCCTTGGGCTGGTCCCTGGGGTTTCTGCAAAAGGCTGGATAAAGGGAGGGAGACACGGCTGGAAGTGGGAAGTATGAGCAGGGCAGTGCCCCATGGATCCCTCTGTAAGGCACTGGTTAGCAGCGGGTATGATATGTACACTGCTGCCTTCTACTGGAGAGAATCAGGACTGACCAACTTTGTCACTTAGCTCCTTTGAGGCTTTACACATCCTCCTCTCTCGTAGCTCAAGTGACTTGAGCAGTGCTTTTTAGAGCAAAGGAAGTGAAGATGTAGCCCGGCTGCTATTATGGCTGTTGTAGAAGACAGTGGTCATCGGGAAATCCTGCATGGCTATGCTATCTTGGCATCAGAAATGAGATGTGAACTCCTGATCATGCCAGGTGCTTGAAACTGGGCTTTGTCACTCTAGATGGAATCAGAATAGTGTCATATAGACCCTCTACTACTGATGGTCACAGGAGATTCCCCCAGTCACATTATTCTAGGGGAAGGGAATTAACACACAGTGACGGGATGGGTGAAGATCATCCCCTCTGTTTCTGGATGCTAACAAAATATCCCTGCCATGAAGCAGAGCAGAGTTTGAGAGTAATTGTTCCCTGGGAGCCAGCATCCCATATTGGCAGAAAAGAACCTATTCTCTCCTCGCCCCTTTGACTGAAGTGTAGACTGGGGACTGGTGGTTAGTCCAGACCAATAAACTGGGAGGGAGCATGGAAACAGGAAGACCCAGCTGAGAGTGCCCTCTGTTGGGAGAGAGCCCATCCACGGCTGCTGCCTTGTTACACATATATTGGAGCTAGAAGTGCTGTACAGAGAGTGTAGGACAATGCAGATGCCCCAGGCACCAACAGGGGTGAGACTGGAGAAGTATGTGACCCAGGTATTGGCTGACAGGTGACACTGGCAATAGAAGTGTGGGAGTGGCTTGGGGTCAATTTGTCTGCCCAAAAACAAGGGTGCAGAGATGGGGGGGAGGGACCCAACAGAAAGGTGAGATCACCACCAATGGTAATTTGAGACCATGTAATTTGAAGGCATAAAAAGGAGCAAGGGACAGAGGAGTACTATATTCCTTTGCCTGTTACACCCTTGAGTTCTGAATTGTTAGTCTCAGGAAGTCAGAGTTTCAGAAAGGGCCAACTCTGCTCCCAACAGCTCCTGTTGTGACGACGTTTGTGGCCAAATTTTCAATGAATACAGCACCCAGAATGCTGAGCTCTTCTGGGAATCTTCCCTTTACAGGCACAATTCTCAGAGGGGCTGAGAGGATGGGACCTCTAGCCATGGATGATCAAACAGCGCAGATAATTATCCATCCAGCAGTAGGAGGGCTTCATAAAGGGGTCCTCAAAATGTGATAGGGAGGAAGGTGGGGTTCCACTCCTTGGTTGGGACAGCAATGCCAGCACTCTTGTGGAGTTGGGGCCTCTTCTCTTTCCCATCACAGCCGGAAGCTAATGGCCCCAGAAGTGATTTCTTGGAAGTAGTTATGTTGCTATCCATGCCATGCTTGTGTTTAAAGCTTCTCCCCAGAACCAGAGATTCAACTTTCAGAGCAGCTAATTGCCTCTTGAAGGTAATGCATTGTTATGAGGAAGGATTCTACCCCTGTGCATGCTATAGGCCAGGCAAGGGGCAAGTTCTCCCAATGGGTCTGGCCCAGCATGAGGGTGGGTGCTGCTATAAGGAAGACACAGGTTTTGCTTCCAAATCACAGGGTTGTGCAGTGATCGTCAACGGTTACTGAGCAGCAGTCCACTGAGGGGCTCCAAAAGGAGTTCTAGTCAGTGCTTCCTGCTTGGAAGGACAGATTTTTAAACTCTTGTGATTTAATCTGTAGTCTTGCAGTTTTAAAAGCCAGAATTCATTAGATCCATGGTACAATCCTGAAAATCTGAGATTTCTTTTTTTATATATAAAACTCAAGTTTCTAGTGCTCATGGTTGCAGAGAAAAGCTTGAAAACACCTCTGAGGTGTTTCCTAAAAGTTCAGAACCAAGGAAGCATTTTCAAATCACATGATTTTAAGTAAAAATCATGATTTTTAGAGGCTCTACTCATTATGTTTGAACATTCAAGGCTTGCAATACTGGAAGGGTGATGTCAGTGCTGGGTCCCTCTTGGGTTCAGAGACGGTTCTGGAATGACTTGAGTCCAGGAAGCCTCAGTCTAAGTGGTTAGACAGGTGCCTTGATGACAGAGCAACATAGCCAAATGACACCTTAAAACAGACCAGCGGGCCCAGCTAATAGTAAAATGGCACATGTCCAGCAGTGATCAGTGTCAGCTCCTACATAGGAAGGTAGAAGAAACCCTGTATGGACACTTATGGAATAACTGTTAACAAAGTTTCTTGCTGATGCCTGACAGTTAGTGGTTGGCTCATGCCCCCAAACATGAGGGTATGGACTTCTGACATTAGTATCCTATATATGCAACTGTGATTAGTCCCATTGGCAGGACAATGTAGATGTCTACTGCAAAAACTGAGGAGACCTCAGCAGATGACCTCAGTGGTATCTTGGAGCTGTCATTTTCTTGTTGTGGCAGCAGCAAGTAAGTTAAAGGTAGACCCACTCTCCATTATAAACAGGGGATTGCTGAAGCCCTGATATTGCAGAAACTGCTTGAGCTACAGTTGCAAAATTTTATCCATGACTTATATTTGTGGGGACTGTCTTACATGCAAAATTTGAAGACGATCCAGCCAGAAAATCAAAAGTTATAACTGTTTAAAAGTTAATTGCTAGTGGTCAAAATGCACTGAGTCCCAGCGATTTTGAATCATGGATATCTCCTCCCCCCGGATGAGTTGAGCCCTGAGACTTCACAAACTTGTAGTCTAAGATGTCTATCAAGTGCTGTTGGAGTCTTGACAATCTTTGGTGCAACCAAAACCGAGTTATTAAAGATTAATAAAAACAGTACCACTATCTCATGCATGAGCAATAGTGCCCATGCTTCTGGGCACATGGGCAAGCCTGGCAGTGAGCTTGAGCAGCGTAGTGAATGAGGAGAAGGGAGGAAGGGGAGCGACTCATCACCACTTCCCTCCCACTCACTCTGCTGCTGCTCAGCACCGGCTCCCGAGACCAAGCCAGCCTGGTCTGGCATGGCAGCTCCCTGCTGCTGCAGCCAGGAAAGCTGCATGGGTGGGTAGCTGCGTCAAAACCTGGGTGGGAGCCTGCACCTCCTGGGCTGCTACTGCGAATGGAATCACTCTGAGGGATGGGGGTGCACAGCTGCTGCATTCAGGGGAGGAGGTTTCATTCTGCTGCAGCAGCAGCAGTCTGTGCCACGCGGGCAGGCAGCTCCTTCAAAACCGGGGAGGAGCTAGTGCCTTCCAGGATGCTGCTGCCAGATGGGATCGCTCTCCAATGGGGGCGGGGGAGTCACACAGGCAGCAGGGTGCACAGAGATGCCAGTTGTGCCCGCCCCCTAGTTGTTAGAAGGGTTAGCAGATCCTCCAAATGGCCCTTTGCTCCTGTGCTGTCAGTCCTTTTACTTCCGTGTTGTCAGCCACCACTACACTTTTATTTATTTTATTTATTTATATTAAAAAATTTATGCCGCCCCCTCCTGCCTCAGGCATCTCAGGGCGGCTCACAGCATATTAAAAACATTTTAAAACATTAAAACAAACAATAATAAGTCAATTAAAAAACAATATAAAACCCCGTCCCCCCCTACCCTAACCCAACCCATCTTCCTCGGGAAAGACCTGACGGAACAGCCAGGTCTTACATTGTCTGCGGAAAGAGGGGAGGCTGGCAGCCAAGTGGATCTTCGATGGGAGGGCGTTCCACAGCCGTGGCATAGCCACGGAGAACGCCCTCCCCATAGTGGACACCCGGGAAACCTGGGGGACCTCAAGGAGGGCGCCCCCAGCCGACCGCATGGGCTGCTCCAGAACCCGGCGGGTGAGGCGGTCCTGCAGATAGGCGGGGCCCAAGCCATTTAGGGCTTTAAAGATCAGCACCAACACCTTG